>CABHPQ010142243.1:0-11891 GCA_902168405.1 Peromyscus aztecus | reverse complement strand
GTATGCACCTGCGCAAAGGCTTATACTGATTTACCAGATGCTCCTGTGAGGCAGACTAGTGTGTGTTACAGAAGACAGCAGAGAGCATGTTATCATGAACTATAAATGGTAGATTCCATAAAAATTCTCACAGGACCTGAGTAGAGAAGATGTCATTCATCACATCTGTGTATTTACTGAGCACATTTGTCTGGGCTGCAAAGGGGAATAAGAAACTAGGGTAAGCCAGGCTGCAAGATCCTTAAGTGGAGAAGTTCAGCCTTGGTCTAGTAAAGGATGGGTGCACACTGCTGATGATTGGGTGGAGAAGTGGCATCCTTAATTTAAAAAAAAAAATCTTGCAATATAGAGTACTAAAAAAAATATCAGATTGGGGCTGGAGAGATGGCTCAGCGGTTAAGAACACTGGCTGCTCTTCCAGAGGTCCTGAGTTCAATCCCAGCAACCACATAGTGGCTCACAACCATCTGTAATGAGATCTGGCTCCCTCTTCTGGCCTGCGCATATAAATGCAGACAGAACGATGTATACATAATAAACAAATAAAATTAAAAATATATACATATTATATATTTATTTGTGTGTATGTACCTGTGTGCACGTGTGTACACAAGTGGGTGGGTGCCCAAGGAGACTAAAAGCTGGGATCAGATCCCCTAGAGCTGGAGTTACTGCTGATTGTGAGCTTCCTGTTGTGGGTGCTGGGTACTGAACCTCAGCCCTCTGAATGAGAGGCAAGTGCTATTAACTGCCGAACCATATCTCCAGCTTCTTTTTTTAACTTTTTTTTCCCCACAGAGTCTCATTATGTAGCCCTGGCTGGCCTGAAACTCACTTAAGTAAACCAGCTGGCCTTGAACTTACAGAGATCTGCCTTCCTCCACATAGAGCTTGTTTGTTTGCTTGTTTGTTTTTGTTTGTCTATAGGCAGGGTCTCACGTAGCCCCGACTGGCCTTGAACTCATTATATAGCAGAGAATTACCATATATTTCTTAGGTTTCCACATTCAGAGTGCTGAGATCACAGATAAGTACCACCACACCCAGTTGGTACAAGGCTGAGGACCGAACCCAAGGCCTAATGCCTACTAAGCCAGCATTCTGCAAACTGAACCAACAAGTACTCTACCAACCAAGTCATAAGCACTCTACCATCAGAGCCACAAGCACTCTGACAACTGAGCCACGTCTGCAGCTGTCCCCATTGCTTAAACATACGAGACCCACAGATTCAGTCTCTCTTACCTGCCATCATACACACAGCTATCACTACCTTCCTTTTGTGGCTGTTCTTGGCCTTTGGTGACCAGAGTCCTGCCCACATCTCTGGCCTCATCCCCAGCCCTGACTACAACAGGTTAGTTGCCTTGGCACTACTGACACTTTGATGTTGGGACACAGAAAATGACACCCCCATGTAAGGCCTCTGAGGCTGACCTCCTATGCACCTGCCCCCTGTTCCCTGTCTCATGCAAAGCAAGCCAAGGACAATAAAATACTGAGAGAGTTTCTCCTTCCCGGGGTGATCGTAGAAATCTGAGCCCTCCCCTCCCAGACCCCAAAACCAATCATAAAACCTGAAAATTCCACCCCTGTTCTTGTGAGACTGGCCATAAAGAAATCCTCTGCTACAGGACATAAACTGAAGTTCTAAGCCAAAAGTCACACCTCAGGGTCTGGAAAGATGGCTCAGTGGACTTGGATGAAGACTGCTTGTTGCATAAGCATATGGACCCCAGCACCCACGTTAAAAAGAGGGGTTCAGGTGTGGAGGAAAGGTTCAAAGGTTCAAAGCACAAACTGTTTTTGCAGCACCTATGTTTGAAGGCTTATAACCAACCACCTGTAAATCAGATCCAGGGGACCCAGTGACCCCTTCTGGCCACTTTGCAAATCTACACTCACATGCACATATCCCTACAGACACATACAAGTACACACAATTAAAAATATTTACATATATTTATTATCCAGGCACAGTGCCACACACCTTTAATCCCAGCACTCAGGAGGCAGAAGCAGGGGGATGTCTGAATTCGAAGCTAGCCTGGTCTACAAAGCAAGTTCCAGGATAGCTAGGGCGACACAGAGAAATTCTGCCTTGAAAAACAAAACACACACACACACACACACACACACACACACACACACATATATTAAAGTCATACATGTTAAAGTTTCTATGAGACTGAGTAATTAGAACTTGGTGGTTCTGACACCTTTAATTGGCTTATTAAGGACAGGTTGTCACTTATTGGGAGCTCACACTGTGATCCCCAAGTCCCATAAGAGCCCTTTGTCATATCCCATTGTCTCTGAGTTTGGCACTGTCCAATATTACTAGGAATCATTTACAGCCATTCACTGTTCTGTGGGTCTACAACTTCATCCCAGGGCAATGTGAGCTTCTCTAAGGCCACCAAGGCCTCCCCCAAATTATTTACTAGACCCCTTAGGAATGGCACGCATTCTCCAAGCCCTCTTCCCTCATAGAAAGGGGCACGCACACTTTTGGGTTAATGAGCAATTATACTCCTTGCGCATCATAAATTTGGGTATGTTTTCTACTGTTTCGTTAATTGGTGATCAGTTCGTTCCAGAGAACCTTGGACCTTTTCCCACCCATGGAATCAAATGTTAGCTAACATGTGCTTAACGTTTAAATGCTAAATTTAAACACAATCTGTTCTTCCCACCATGTGTACAAGACAGATGGCTCTCACCAACCTTCTATACCTTGAACAGCTCAGAACAGAACCTCTGGACCTGTGTTAACGTTAGCCCTTCCAGACCTATCTTCCCAGGTCTGGGTGGACACCTCTCCTCTGGTCTTAGCTTTCATGCTCCTTCTACAGAGAGCACAGCCTGGGTCCGATTGCCTGAAGGATCCCCTCCAACACAAAGGTCGTATTATTTCGTTTTTGAGATACGATCTCAAATCTGACCTGGAACTTGGTAGTGGCAGAGGATGACCTCAAATTTCTGATCCTTTCTGCCTTCACCTCCCAAATGCTAGGGTTATAGTCTTGTACCACCACCATACCTGGTTTATGCGGTGCTGGGACTAGAACCCAGGGATTCAAGTATGCTTGCTTGGCAAACACTCTACCACCTTAGCCACACTCCCAGCCTGGTTTCAGTTGCTTGACGGCACCAATCACCCTCTGGAATGATGTACCTCTCTGTTTATTCTCCTTGTCTCTCTCTCACTGCAAAGAGCTCTGTCTAAAACCAGCCCACAGAGAGCCCGATGAGTGACTGAACTAGATGGAGGGGAAGCTCAAAATACAAACTCATCTCTTCGCCAGTGTATTTCAAGAAAGCATCCACCCTCCATTGGTTGTTCACTGCGATCTTGAGAGGAACTGTAACATTTTCTAGCTGAATGTGGCCTGTGAGGGCTGGAGTAGCCTCAACGGCTCTTTCCCATGATGAGGAAACAGACCCACAGAGAGGAAAGCCATTGGGAAATTTCATGAAGCAAGTGAAGGGGCGGCGGGGGGGGGGGGGGAAAAAAGAGGGGGAGAGCAAGCTAACTTCTAGGCCCGAGCGGGCTTGTAAGCATTTACCTTCCACTGATACAACCCAGCCCTGCTTGATCCAGGCAACCAGATGGCCAGAGGCGAATGGACCCGCCTTCCCCGCCTTGTCCTGGCACCAGGCTTCGTCCCAGGTAAACACAAAGCAAAAAGATCTAACAAGATAAGCTGAGCGTTCAGAAGAGAACCAGATGGGAGGTGCGGGCGGGGAACAGCAGCTACAGAACGCAGACCCTGGATCCCTGCACGTGCTGGACCATCCACCAGGACTCTGCCCTTCTCCAACCATGTAGGTCTGCCTTTCACTAGGACTCTCTGCCTTTCTCCAGCCACGTGGGGCCCCCCTTCGAATCCCACGGCACTCTCCCCCAAACCTCACCTCTGCATCGAGGCCTTTGCGGAGCCTCTGAGTCTTGCCCCAACCCCGCCAGCGCTGGCCCAGGCTACCCCTCTGCCGCATCCTAGGGCACTCACAATCGCCAGATAGGGTAGCGGCATCTGGGATCAAAGCTGCAGCCCCCCTCGCGCGCGCGCGCGGCACCTGCGCCCACGGCCCAGCCGTTTGTGCACGCGCGGCTCCGGCACCCGGCCCAGCCCGGCATCCCCAGGCGAGGGATGCTCAGGCCCCACAACATACCGCAGGCGCTCGGCCGTGACCGCGTTGCCGGTGTGTGGCCGCAGCACCGCCAGGAACAGGAGCCGCATGTCGCTACCGCCAAGGACTGAGCCACCAGGCCCCGGACCGGGGCCGCGGCGGGGTCCGGGTGGACTCGGTCCGCCCACCGCTCCTAGGCGGAGCCGCAGGTTCAGGAGCAGGGAGGGGAAAGGGGAGGGAAAGAGGGAAGGAAAGGGGGAAAGATAGGGAGGGGAGGGGGAGGGGAGAGGGAGGGGAGGGGAGGGAGAAGAGGAGGGAAAAGGGAGGGCTGGGGACTGGAGGGGACCTAAGAAGACTATCGGGTGGGGAGGGGTCACGAGCCCAGGTGTCAGGCATCCACGAGCTCAGGAAGTGGAGGGGTGTCCACTGTTCTGGGGCCCTGTGTCTCCTCCCATGGTGGCCTTGAGTGGGCTCCCACATGCAACCTGGTGGCTAGGAAACTGAGACAGCGCCCCCCCCCCCTTACCAGGACCAGGTGAGATGTGAGGTGCAAGCCCACATGCAGAGAGGGGGTTCGAGCCTCACTCTGCACTACCTTATCTTTGAGGGGACCCTGAACCCCAGGATGCCCTGGACTCTGAAGCCTTAGGGCACAGGGCAGGCAGTTCATCCTTTTTTTAGACCCTGGCATCCCTGAACTAAGTTCAGTGAACTTCCAGAGGAAGAGAATGGAGCCAGGTTGGTTTCGGGGATGCAGGTTTGCAGTTTCAGCAATGCCGAGGCTGAGGCAGGAGGATTGCTGCCACAAGATTCTGAGGAAGGGAGGGGAAAGGCGGACTCCAACAGTCCAGGATTTCTTGCTTGCTAGCCTATTATTCTGTGCCCTGGGCTGTATCCCCAGCCCCAGAGGACTATGATGTGAAGCCAGGCTAGGTTTGTGGGGAGCCCAGGGCTGAGAGCCTCTTGAACTAAGTACACCTCAGCAGGAAGCAGGAAGGGGTGGGAGGAGACAGAGCCCTCTGACAACATGACATTTGGGTGAATTCATGGTGTTTCACAAAGACATGTGCAGTATAAAGCTGAGCAATATTATAGAACCAATATTTTAAACTGAACAACCCCTGAAATCAAATTCTTCCCACCCGCGAAAACACGCCAACAGCTTCAGAGGGGAAAGGGTAGATGCCTGAGACCTTTGTGTGGGATTCTCCCAGCCCAGCTCTGCAACACACTGGCCTCTGATTTGCTAATAGACAAAGCTTGCCCTGCAGGGGGAGAGTGGGGCCAGTTGTCCTGCCTCTCTACAGGGAGGGAACAAGGGAAGGTTTTTGTATTTCTTTATTATACAGAATTACCCGTTTCTTTTCTAACTTACCTTTTCAAAAAAAAATTATTGGTTTTGTGTGTGTGTGTGTGTGTGTGTGTGTGTGTGTGTGTGTGTGTGTGTGTGTGTGTAGGTGCCTGTGGAGGCCAGAAGAAGGTATCAAATCCTATAGAGCTGGAGTTACAAGTGGTTAGGTACTGTCTGATGTAGGTTCTGGGATTCGAACTCAGGTCCCCAGCCTCCCAGAATTAATCTTTGAATCTGGAGATCAACCATCACGTTCGTATTCCAGGCAGCAGGAAGGAAGGAAAAAAATCATGCTCTCAGAACACTGCATTTCATTTTTAAGGCATATTCCTGGAAATTCACAGGATCCATGATGGTGTTTTCTTAATGACTACATGGGTGCCTTGAGGATACGAGGAAGCTGGGAAATGCTACCCTCGTGGGACCGATTGTCAGCTTCAGTGAAGCTGGTTTATCAGAGAAAAATGGCGAAGGAGGTTTGAAGTCCCCTCTGTCACCATAATCTAAATCTATAAATCAACAGAAGAAAATGTATATGACCTCAGTTGGTGCAAGCTGAGTATGATGACACACACTTATAAACCCTTTTGCTGGTCAAGATGCTGATGCAGGAGGATGGAAATTTCAAAGCCAGCTTAGATAACTTTCTGAGATGCTTGGGTTTTTTGTTGTTGTTGTTGTTTTGTTTTGTTTTGTTTTTGAGACAGGGTCTCACTATGCAGCGCTTCTGTCCTGGAACTCACTCTGTAGACCAGGCTGGCCTCAAACTCAGAGATCTGCCTGCCTCTGCCTCCCAAGTGCTGGGATTAAAAGTGTGGGGGTTTTGTTTGTTTGGTTGTTTGGCTGGTTTGGTTTGTTTGGTTTCTATTGAAAAACTCTTCAATACAGAGTTTCTCTGGGTAGCCAGGCTGGCTTCGAACTCAGAGATTTGGCCATCTCTGCCTCTCAGGTGCTTGGATTAAAAGCATGCGCAGCCGCCGCCGCCGCCGCCGCTGCCACCACCACCTGGCTTAAAGCTGTGTTTTTAAAAGGAGGATTGAAGTTGGGTATAATGGTACAGGCCTTTAATCCTAGCACAAACAAACCAAAAACCTGAGCCCTTTTCTACCCATAGGCTTGCTTTGGAGCCTTTCTGTTGTAGAGAGACCTTCTTCTGGGTTCTAGAGAATAAAGCTGTGTCGCTGTGTCATCTGGGTAGCACCCCCTCTGGACACTCTAGAACAGTGGTTCTCAACCTTCCTGACACTGAGACCCTTTAATACAGTTCTTCATGTTGTGGTGACCCCCCAACCATACAATTATTTTGTTGCTTTTTTATAAGTGTCATTTTGCTACTGTTATGAATTGTAATGTAAATATTGGATAGGCTGGGGGTCAGGACCCACAGGCTGAGAAGCACTTCTCTGGCCATCCCTGTTGGCTCCTTGCTGCTGATGGCGTTCAACATTGCTCCTTCTGTGGTTGCACCTCCACTTGGTGTATGGCCACTGTCTCTGCTGGCTGTCCCTTGGTCCTCCCTCCATCCGGTGTCTCATAACGCACCGGGGAGATGCCTTTTGATAGGATGGTTGGCTAGGCTGAAGCTCATATTGGATATTTCTGGAATATGAGTGTTCCATCAGGTGGGAGAGGCTGGCATATCCTTTGGGACCCATAACTTGGACAGGCCCACTGTTTCAATTTATTCACTTGTAAAACGAGAAGCACTATAAACAGTATCATGGCCAACGAGCTCATTTTTCATGGAGTCTTTTAGGATCGTCTCAAGCAGGCAATAGAAAAGGGCACACCCGTTATTGTGGAAAATGTAGAAATGATTATTGGGGAGGAGGGAGACTGTTGAGATTGCTCCAGCTGCTTCTAACATAAGGGACTTCAAACATATGCTAAGAAAAATCTGGTTTTTTCTTTGATCATAGTGTTCACTTAGATTGTTTCCTAGTTCCTAGCACCAGGGAGAACAAAACTTTTTATCGCCTCCTCGGTAAAGGTGATAGAATGTTCTAAGGAGAGCTCCGAGGGCCCGCTGCATTTAGAAATGGCTCTGTTGTCAGAATCAACACTTGACTTGTTTTTTCTTTTTCTTTTATGCTCATAATAGGCCAGACAGTCACGTCTCTGTTGCTATCAGAGTTTCGAGACTTTGTGTCACTGTTCTTCTCCATGATGCTGCAGGGTGTGGGTTGCTGTGTGCTTGTGTGCACGAGTGTGCATTATGAGTGCATGACAGAAAAAGAAAGGGAGACAGAAACAGAGAAAAGATGAGGGAGGGGAATGGGGGAAGAAGAATGGGGGGGGGAATATTTTGAACACTTTCGTATGAAAGAAGAAGAGTCAAAATCACATAAAATCCCATGGCCCTGAGAAAACCACCGTGTTGTTTTGGATGTGAAAGGTCCTGCTCGGGCTGGCTTTCTTGAATGCTTGATCATCAGCTGGTGGCGCTGTTGCTGTTTTGTATGATTATGGAACATCTGGTTTGAAATAGAGCCTCAATGGAGGAAGTAGGCTTCTGAGGGGTGAGAAGGTGGGTGGGCCTTGAGGTGTATAGCCTGGCCCTATTTCCTGTCAGTCTGTGCTCCCTGACCTGTCTGTGTATCAGCAGGCTCTCACGGCCATGCCTCCTCCACCACACCTTCCTGGTCAGGATGGGTTCTTCCTTCCCTCATGTTGGTTGTTCTGCATATTTTTAATCACAATGACCAGGACAGTACTGACCAGAACTCTGTTTGTGTTTTCAAGTTTTCCAGGTCTTTTTGTTTTGTTTGGTTTGGTTTGGTTTTTCGAGACAGGGTTTCTCTGTGTAGCTTTGCACCTTTCCTGGATCTTGCTCTGTAGGACAGGATGGCCTCGAACTCACAGAGATCCGCCTGGCTCTGCCTCCTGAGATTAAAGGCGTGCGCCACCACTGCCCGGCAAGTTTTCCAGATCTTAGAACAAGTTCACACAGCCATCCCCCTGTTCAAGATGACTGTGTGGACCTTGTTCCAGGTACTGAGCTGTGCTCTGTCCATCCCCCCACAGCCCTCAGCTGTAGTTTCTACTCTTTGTAGCCTCTACACAAGAATCTGAGAATCAGGAAGTCTTGGAGCCTCCCATTTCATCGGGTGAACTTCTATACTCTGTCTTTGACTTCATTATAAAAACATGTATTTGTTCATGTATTTTGTAGACAGGGGTTGTTGTAATCCAAGTTGGCTTCAAGCTCACTATACTTATCAGTTGTTTTTTTTTTTTGGTTTGTTTTTTGTCAACTTGACACAAGGTAGGGTCATCTAGGAAGAGGAACCTCACCTGAGAAAATGCCTCCATCAGATTGGACTGTAGGCAAGTCTGTAGGGCATTTTCTTGATTGATGACTGATGTGTGGAGGGTCCAGCCCACTGTGGGCGGGGCCACCCTTGGGCTGGTGGCCCTGGGTTGTATAAGAAAGCAGATTGAGCAAGCCCTGAAGAGAAAGCCATGTTCCTCCATGGCCTCTGCTTCAGTTCCTGACTCCAGGGTCCTGCCCTGACTTCCCTACAGGATGGACTGTGACATGGAAGTGTAAGCCAAAGAAACCCTTTCCTCTCCCCGTTGTTTTTGACCTGTGTTTTAAAATAGCAATAGAAATGTTTTAGTTCAGGTTTCTATTGCTGTGGTGAAACACCATAACCAAAAATAAGTTGAGTAGGAAAGGGTTCATTTGGCTTACACTTCCACATCGTAGTCCATCATTGAAGGAAGGCAGAACAGGAACTCCTGCAGGGCAGGAACCTGGAGGTAGGAGCAGATGCAGAGGCCATGGGGTAGTGGTGGGAGGTTGTTGTTTACTGGATTTCTCCTCATGAGTTGCTCAGCCTGCTTTCTTATAGAACCTGGGACCACTTGCCCAAGGGTGGTACCACTCACCATGGGCTGGGCCCTCCCATATCAATCACTAATTAAGAAAATGCCCCACAGGCCTGCCTATAGCCTGATCTTATTGAGGTGTTTTCTCAATTGAGACTGTCTCCTCTCCAGTGACTCTAGCTTGAGTCAAGTTGACATAAAACTAGCCAGCACAGCAAATAAGGACACTTCCTAAGTATCCAAGGATGGCCTTGAACTTGTGATTTTCCTCCATCCACCTTCAAAGTACTAGGATTATGGGTATGCATCCCCATGTCTGATTTTCTGTGGTGCTGTAGATGGGACCTGGGACTTTGAGCACACTAGGCAAGCACACTACCCACTGAGCCACATCCCCCACCCCAAGGATAAAACATTTTTGTTGTGATGACCTTTGTTCCCGCTTTGGTTCGTACTACAATAGAAGGAGGAAGCATAGATGTTTTTATGTGCAATATGTTCCGTTTTTATTTACTCACCATGGTAGGTAGGGATGTCTCAGTGGGTAAAAGCATTGGCCACCAAGCCTGATGACCTGAATCCAATCCCCAGGACCCACATGGTGGAGTAGATTGACTCCTGTGAATTGTCCTTTGACCTCCTCGTGCATGTCCTAGGGGCTGGAGAGATGGCTCAGTGGTTAAGAGTACTTGCTGCTCTTGAAGAGGATCCAAGTTTTAGTTCCAAGCACTCACATTAGGTGGCTCACAACTTCCGGTAAATCCAGCTTAAGGGGATGTGATACCCTTGCCCTCCAGGGGCTCCCGCACTCATGTACATACCCACATGCAAGCACATAATTAAATATAATTTTAAAAATCTTTTAAAAAAATTTTAGGTCTGGGGAGCTGGCTCAGGAGTTAAGAGTACTGTTCTTCCAGAGGATCTGAGTTCAATTCCCAGCACCCATATCAGGTGGCTCACAACTACCTATAACTCCAGTTACAGGGGATCTGACACCTCTGGTCTTTGTGAGCAGCTGCACTTATGTATACAAACTTACGCACACACACACACACACACACACACACACACACAAATAATAATAATAATAATAATAACAATAATAATAATAAAATTGAAATTTTAAAATAATAATCTTGGTAGGCAAAATTATACACATATTCTCCTGGTGGTTCAGGCAAGTCCCATGCCATGAATTACCAAGAGACGGAATTGTAGCTATGCAGTTTCTTCGCCTTAAAAGAGGAAGATAATGTCCTGGTGGGAACAATAAGCCAAAGGCTGGGAGGAGAGTATTTATCAGACCAGAATTAGTATAAAAGTTGTAATAAAAAGAAGCTAGAGAGAGAGCTCAGGAGGTAAGAGCACTTACCCCTTTTGCAGAAGACCTGAGTTCTGTTCCCAGCATCCATGTTGGTGGCTCACAACCACTACCAACACCGGCTCCAAGAGATCCACTGCCTGTGGCCTCCGCGGGCAACTACATTCACGTGCACATAACCCCACGCAGACATAGGCACATAATTAAAAATAAAAATACATCTTTGAAGTTATAATAAAAATTAGACAAGGTGGACTGAAACACAGTGGGCAGATTCTGAGCTGGGGGTGGGGGAGGAGAGAGAAAGAGAGAGAGAGAGAGAGAGAGAGATCCTTCTGAAAGAGAATGGAGCCCTTTTGTAGCAGTGGGGAGAAGTAACCTCACTTTGTCTCATGGGCCATTTGTGCGGGGTGGTGTTTGAACAGAGTTTAAGAGTGCAGTTTACTGTCCTGGGATAGTAAATTTCATAAGGTCATGTGTCCCCATTGATAGGACATTTGTTTTGGGTTGAGGTCAAAGGGCTATAGGACTCAAATTCTAATTGTTTGAATAAAGGTGTCACGCAAGTCAGGCTTCGAGCATTTGGGGGTCTATTTGCTAAACACTGCGGTATTTGACATTTTATTTTAGGTCTTTTTGTCTGTATGGGTTATACATGAGTCTTGACTCATGCCTGTCCCTTTAAAAGAAGTGAGCGTTCCCTCACTCCAGCAGGTTCTAGGACCAAGGCAGGTGGAGGGGGCAACTTCTAGATAAAGGATGGGAAGGAAAGGAATGTCAAGGAACTACATTGTACCCTGAGTTCCAGGTGAGGTATCGGCCACCCTTCTGTAATTTTAGGTCCTGAGCTTGTCATGGCAGTGCCCAGACTTCCAACCCACAGAGCTGTGTGTTGATAAACCCCATTTGTTTATGAGCAACAGAGGTTTCTCGGTCTATTACATAGTGATAGAAACATAAAAACATATATAGAGAATGCTTCCACCTACCAATCTCAGCTCTATAATATTAGTTGACGACAGAGTATCACAGCATTCACATGGCTAGAATTCATCGTATCAGTGCCTTCTTGTCCCCAGTGCTGTTTCCAGGCTTTTGGGATGCTTTTTGGCAACATTATAATGAACGGTTTAGAACCAAATCTCCCATCAAAGTCTGCAGTTCACATCCTGTAATTGGGCACAGAGGGCCTGTCTCAAATTCTCCCCAGGAGGGTTCCAACCTCAAGCCTGTCCACTCAACACACCAGCC
>CABHPQ010142241.1:0-32815 GCA_902168405.1 Peromyscus aztecus | reverse complement strand
TGTGTGTGTGTGTGTGTGTGTGTGTGTGTGTGGTTGCTGGGAATCAAAACCAAGCTCTCATGGATATTAGGCAAGCATTTTACCACTGAGTCATGCCATATAAAGCTTAAACCATAGATGGATATTCTAGCCCTGTAGCCTGCCCCTTCTTTCCTCACCCATATCTATTAATAAACTCCTAAATCCATTTGTTCCTTGGCATTCCTGGGATACCAGGACCCTCTGCTGATAACAAGATCTGTGGGTGCTCAAATTCTTTATGTAAATGGCATGGCATGATTCTTACGTCTAACCTGCTCACGTCCTGTAGAAGTTATCTCTTGCTGGCTCATCATACCAAATACAACGTAAGTAAGCACTATGCTGTGTTGTGAAGAAGTGTTACACTGCACTGTTTAGGAAACCATGGCAAAGAATAAAGGCTGGACATGTTCACTAAAGAAGTGATTTTACTTCTCAAGTACTTTTTTTTTTTTTTTCATCCGAAGATGTGAAACCCATGCTAAGGATGGCTGATTGCATCACTTTGGGATTTTACTGCAGACAAGGAAACCATGGCAGGAAGAGGAAAAGTGACTGTCATCTGTCTGCCTGGCTTTCCTCTTGGCACTGCTGGCTCGTGGTTCTTCAGCTGTCTCTGCTGCAGGGACCAGACCTAAGCTGTTTGTACACCTAATTTCTCCTGTCTGTCCACCCATCTGCTATTGCTACTTCCAAGAAGCCTCAGAAACAGTCGCCATTTAGCAAATTGAGCACCGACTGAAGATGCACACACGTTTTTTGTTTTATCCATTCGTTTCCTTAATTCATTTATATCTAGTATATTATTAAAAACATTGTTCACCCAGTATTTTCTATTATATCATTTGCCCTCCTCATCTCCTTCCAGATCCTTCCCACCTCCCTACCTACTCAACTTCATATTCTTTCTCTTAAAAAAAAAAGTAAAAATAAAAAAACCCTATAAGACAAAAAATACCAAAAGAAAACAAAAAGTACACAAAAAGCAGGATTCTGTTTTGTGTTGGCCAATTACTCCTGGGCGTGGCTTGTCCTGGAGTGCGGCTGATACACGCGGTGACACTCCGTTAGAGAAAATGGACTTTCCCTTTCCCAGCACGTATCAATTGCAAACCGCCTCTTGGTTAGGGGTGGGGCTTTGTGTCTGCCTTCCTTCTCAGTGCTGGGACTTCTGTTGGTTTGAACTTGGTCATGTCTCACTCATCCTATCACAATCTCTGTGAGTTCATATGTGCATTAATTAGTCCTGATGTGTCTGGAAGACGCCATTTACTCGGAGACATCCACCACCTCTGACTCTAACGGTCTTTCTGCCTCCTCTTCCGTACAGATCCCTGAGCCTTGAGAGAATGACTTTGATGAAGACGTTTCATATAGAACTGAGTGTTTCAAAGTCTCTTACTGCTTGCATTTTCCAGTTGTGGGTCTCTGTGTTAGTTATCATCTACGGCAAGAAGAAGTTTTTCTGGAAGGGGTTGAGCAATGCTCTGATTCACTATCAGATAAAGATTCACACAAGTAAATATGTATACTAACTGAAATATTACAGAACTAGATTTAACTTCTGGGGCACTCTCTTTTGTTGCATAATTAAGGACAAAGATCATTTAGTGCATAATTTATGCTGTTTGTGTTCATGTAGATGGATAATTACAAGATTTTAAAATATGCTTAAAATAAGTTGTCCTTCAAAGCAACCCTTCCTGGAAATGCCAATTTACCTCACATTTCTTCATCAAATGACTTAAAGGAGACACTAGCTCTGTCTTGGCTCTAAGTGATCACTCATTATAAAATAATGCTGTTCCACATTATCAAATAGTAAATGGCACCTTGCAGTCTGAATACAGCTCATAAATTGGGAGCAATTTTGATTTCTCTGTAAAGTATGTAAAAGAGTTTGTCAATTTCCGCTGTGCATTTTATCTGCAAATGTCAAGTCAGTTTGCTCAGTTTTCTTTTCCAGCGAGTTTTCTTTCTTCCTTCTGAACCTTGTTGTTGCCCTGCTTCCTAAGTCTTACTGGATCGGCTGCATCACTCACATGGCTAGTTGACTATTCAGAATCCGAATTTGAGCAGTTCACGGAAGGACACACAATCCTGCCTGCTTTGTAATGATGGCTGTAGATGTAACTAAATGTAATTGGATCTAGAGAAACACAAGCAAAAGCAATCAGAGTAAATTATGTAACATTCATCCTGCAAGATTCGGACTCACTGTCCTCCTCTATATTGTCTGGAGTTGAAGCAGAGAATTCTAATGGTTGTTTGATTAATGTTTTAGAAAGAAGAGTCCTGTAGTTAAAAAAAAAAAAAAAGAAAAGGATAAAACATCTTTTGGAACAGAGAAGAGGAAAATTAAGGGGCACGCCACTGAAGTTGTGATATCTAATTTTGCATATGACCTGGTAGTTTTCAGTTTCTAATATGTATAAGAATCAGCTAGGGAGGTCACACAATGCAAATGACAGGGTCTTCTAGTTGAGATTTTGATGCAGTGGGTCACAGATTAGAGTCAAGAATCTGAAAATTTGAAAACTCACTTCAATTTGTATGCATTCTTTCCTTGATGTGTACTTTGAGACGCATCAACTGTGCCATTAATTATCTATTGTTATATGTTCTTCCACTTAAATTATTATATGAAGTTAGTTTCCAACTATAAAAGATATGGCTGAGGGAAAGTGAGAAACCATGGAGAACTTCAGATTCTTACACACGGTTCTAGTCTGCTCTGTGTTGCTGTGATTAAGCACTATAACAAAAGAGGAGCTGCTGTTATATATTATTAGTTACAGTCCATTATTGAGGGAAGCCAAGGAAAGAACTCAAGGTAGGAGCTCAAAGTGTGCCTCCATGGAGGCACACTGCTTACTGACTTGCTTCCAAGGGTTTGCTCAGCCTACTTTCTTCTACAACCCAGGACACTAGGCTAAGTGTGGCACCACCCACAGTGGTCTGGGGCCCCCTCTCCTCCCATCAATCATTAAGCAAGAAAATTCCCCACAGACATACCCAGAGGCCAATCTGATGGAGACATTTCCTCATTTGAGTCTCCCTCTTTCCAGGAGACTCTATAGTTTATGTCAACTAATAAGCATATTACATGCCACACTTAATAATTTATGATGGAATTGTTTTCTAATTTGTATTCAACTTTGGAGGTTCCACAAATATTTCTTGCCATTTAAAATGACATGTTGGGTTTCTTAACTAGACTTTATAAGTATATGTATACAAATTAATTAATATGTATAACAATAATTGTTAATTTGTTTTATATGTGGCCCCTTTAGCTCCTGGTGAATGCTTTAAAAGTTTTTTTTTTTTTTAACAATCTGTCTAAAGAAAGAACCAGAAGACCACTAGGAAAACTGAAATTAGGAGAATCTGAACAAAGTTCCAAAGAATTATGTCGTGTGTGTGTGTGTGTGTGTGTGTGTGTGTGTGTGTGTGTGTACCTGTGTGATTTGTTATATAGACAAGAACCACACCTATCCTATCAGACACAGCATCTTCATTAGAGGAGACTGTCACTACTTCAACAGTGATGCCCAAAGGTGCAAAAATGGAGCTTAAATATTGACATATAATTTTTACTAAAAAATTTTAAGTTAATATATAATTATATTACTCCACTTCTTCCCTTTCCTACCTTCAACCCCTCCTATTCTGCCTCCTCCAAACTCTTCCCACATCTCTCCACCCCTCCCTCTCAAATTAACGACCTCTTTTTCTTTAGTTGTTGATATATACATATATATATATATATGTGAATATAAATAAAACCCTATGAGTCCATTTAGTGTAACCTGAGTGAATATGATTTCAGGGCTGACCACTTTTTATTGGATAGCCATCAGCATAGACAGTGACAGCCAGTAACTCTGAGTGCTGACATAGGAAGGGCATTAGTACATAGAAATCCTGTGTGTCTTTAGGCTATGTGAGATGGCTGGCTCTCCCAGAACATAAGGGAAGACTGAAATCCAAATGACCATCAAGAAACAAAATAACTTCTACCACTTAAATGAATGCTTGGTGGGTCCAGACAGAGTTGAACAGTAATCTCTACAAGCTAGTAAGCAAACTGGATAATGCAAAAAGCCAGCTGTAAGCAGAGGGAATGATTTGTGTGAGCAGACAGAGGTGGTATTTAGTAAACCTAATACCTAGAACTACAAAGGCCCTAAGTAGGACAGAATGGAAATGTTTTCCAACGGTAGAAGCTCTAGCGAAAGAGCAGAAATACTCCATAAAGCTCCAACAGGAGCTTTTGCTTTTCATTCTGAGTGTGAGGACGTGTAATAATATTTTCCTAAGTATGATCGAGAACAACAGACAGTTAACATCTAGGGGCTGCTTGCCTGATGTAACAGGTGCTGAAAACAGCCGTTCTCTGAAGGGATAGCTGTCCTAGCTTTAGTTAAATTTCAAGACAATCTGGTGAATATATAAGAAGCAGCTCCGCTTTATTTTCTTGCTTCTTTTCTTGACTCGAGCTTATTGTTTTCTTTCTACGGCCTTCAATTGTATTACTGGTGGTTCCTTGCGTGTCGTTTTATGGTACCGAAATGTGTGAGTGACCTCTCTGAACACAACTGTGCATCTTTAGCTCTTCTTTGCAGGGGAGTTGAGGGACGAGCGACTCTGTCCAGCCAGAGGTGAGACAGCCGGGAGAATATCTTTCCAACTTCAACTTGCCCTCCTCCGCACCCGTAGTGTGAGTAGCTTGACACTGCCAACCCCCATGACTCAGGGGCAGGGCCATGCATCCCTCACCTCTGCTTGGCCCCTGCTAGCATTAAAAAAAAAAACTGTCATTATTCAGGTATTGTTTGGGCAGCCGTACTGCTGAGGTACTATGGGTGTAGCTTCCCTGTCTGCTCTAGGAGACACAATCTCATAGCAGACTTCCTGGTCCTTTGGCTCTTTACAATCTTCACACCTCCTCTTCCGTGATGCTCCCTGAGCCTTAGGTATCGTTAGTTGGAGGATAACAAAAGACTAGAAGGGGACCTCAGTATAAAGTCAGCAGACCTGGCTTCATTAGAAATTGAGTCACAAGCCGGGCGATGGTGGCACACGCCTTTAATCTCAGCACTCGGGAGGCAGAGTTTGAGGCCAGCCTGGTCTACAAAGCTAGTTCCAGGAAAGTCTCAAAACTACACAGAGAAACCCTGTCTCAAAAAAACACACACACAAAAAAAAAATTGAGTCACATGTCTCAGGCTTCAACTTCTTCCCCGTAACATGAAGGAGCTTATTCCTCATTGCTAGAGATTTGAAACCAAGTGAAAACCAAGCCTGGATGGGCAATGGGTAGGATCTCTGGGTATTTTTAGTTAGTAAATGACTTGACTTGCTAACAGTGCTTGTTTTCCTAGGAATAGACACATTAAAAGTAACATAATGTGTGGGACAAGCTACACAATAAAACTGTCCCTTCTAAAGGCTGGTAGTGCCCACCATGAGAAGCAGTAGTGTTATAGATTTTCCAGTCCAAGAAATGGGACCCGGAGGCTTCCTTGACCAAGAAGCAGTTTATTATTGTCTAAAGGCTAGAGCTCTGAATGTTACAGAGGCTTTCATTCTCTTTTGGCTTCTCCGTTTCCTGTATATGGCCACATACATTCTGACTGGAAGTTTTCAAGTAATAGGCAGTAATGGCTGGGATGAGAAGAGATGGGGAATAAGAGGGCTTCAGAAAGATGTGGTCATTCTGCATGTCCACACCAGGGCATTGATCAAACCACACATATGCAGACATGGACACTGACCAGCCCATATGGCTATGTTCTATTTTCCTTCCTCTTATCCCCCAGTGAACCCCCCTTTCTCCCTCTGTGGCAGTAGGGTGATTTCACAGCGTTGGGTCTGAAGTCAAGTATATACAAATAGACATATACCTTCATTTCTTTGCCTATTTTGACCGAAACATTGAATATAATGAGTTAGGGTTACTTTCCATACCCATCAATGACAAAGAGCCAGGCTGAAGCATTACCCTCAAATTCTACACATAATGCCTACCTTGGGGGAAGTCTGGCTGAATCTATAAGGTCCTATTGTAGCATTTGACAAGACAGATTTTTCTCTAAAATGAACCCTAATTCTAAATTATCTGAGGGATACATTTTTCCCTATCACAGGCTCATCACCTCACCAGTGACACCTACAGTTGGATTATTTACCACCTCTTAAAATGAGATACAGCTGTATTATTTCCATCTTGAGAACAAGTTGCCCTGGGTATGATCCCAGCTCACTAGCTTAGCTAACCCAAGAAACAGCCATTTCTTCTATAAAGTTTGGTTTTCAGAGAAGAAAATGTTCAAGTTTTTTTTTTTTGGGGGGGGGGTCTGAATCCTGAAAATGTACTTTCTGAAAATGAATACACTATGCGTACACTAATTTTTTTCTCTTTTCTCTCTCTTCTCACCCCTTTTCTCATTTTTAAAGGAATAATGCTGTTTTTATTTGTATTGCTTGCTGATTTCCAGGGTATAAACAATCCTGCAGTGGCCAGTTTCAGGTTAGCAACGTGAAGTCACTAGATGAAGACCCAAGGAGGCATGTACACAGCGCATCCTCCAAAGCCTGCAGAATCTGGTTCTAACACACAGCTGTCTGAACCACAGCAGTCCTTTCCCTACTGCTTCTTGTTATTTTTCAAACACGTCTAACCATGCCTAGATGTTTTTGGTTTTATGATTTCTCTAGGAAGACGAACTATGTTCTTCTCAGCTATGTATCATTCACCATGCTAATCTTCAGAAAGGTTGAATTCAATTTGCACATTTCATCAACAAATATTTACAGAGCATTGACTATTACCAAGCACTAAGTTGATGGGATTAAACAGTGACTATGACAGTCAAAATTCTTGCCCCTTCCGGAACTTTGAGTTTATTTCCACATCATTCAAAGACTCTTAGAGAACAAGACTGTTACAGTGGGTAAGCGTAGAGTTGCACATCATAAACCAAAATGAACACCATCTTTGTAATAAAAGAACTTATTGGTTCATAAAATTGCAAAGGCCAGATGTATTCCCGAGGCAAAGGCTTAATCACCGGGGACTCAGTTTGTGCCTTTCCTGGTAATCTATCTTTCCTTCTTCCTTGCAGGACCTGCAGGCCCATGACATCCACACGTGGCGGCAAAAGATGACTGGAGTTTCAGACCTCAAGCTTGACAGGCAGAAGGAAAAGGGGACCACTCAGGAGTATGCCAGAGGGCAGAGAAACTGGCTCCTTTTCCTGGAGTCCCAGAATGTACGTACCATTGTGTAGATGACTGGAGTATTTACACATCTTTCAGCAAACCTTCCTGCCAAGGAGTTGACAATTTTTCACTCACTAAAGTTCATGCTTAGAATTAGAGTGGAGTCTGATTTCAGTACAAATTACAAGGAGGACACATGGGAGGGCGTCCTAAGAACAACAGTAGTTTAGAAAAGCAGTGAAAGGATGACAGGATGCCCTGGAGAAGTACACACAACAGATGTCAAAGCCTGGTCCCTTCCATGTAACTGAGATGTGTGATCACACTGATAGGGAAGTGGGTAGGGCTTTACTGTTTCTCTTTGTCTCATCAGTTCAAATATACAGAGACCAAAGGCTCACCTCCTTTACAAATATATATATATATATATCTCACACTCAATTACAAATATTATATATGTATATGTATAGATAGATAGATAGATAGATAGATAGATAGATAGATAGATAGATAGACAGATTGAAGGCTCACACTCAATTACAAATATTATATATATATACATATATATATATATTGAAGGCTCACACTCAATTACAAATATATAGAGATTGAAGGCTCACACTCAATTACAAGTATATATATACTCAATTACAAATATATAGATTGAAGGTTTGCACTCATAATATTTAAGAGAAAGTAGTTGTATTCAAGCAAGAAATGTATTTGCTTTCTGTCATTGCTTCTAACCAATTATGTCTTTGGTTTCTAAGACTTGAGCTGTTTTCTCCAAAGAATATGTGCACGCAGCAGATTTCATATACATATATTTCATGCTCAAGTAACTGTTGGCAAAATACATCTAAGCCACACTTCAAAAACATTGAGGCATCTTTAAATTTATTGATTTCTCTGCTTTGGTTGATCATAAAAACTATGAGTGACCAAGATTGTCTTTGACTTTTAGATAATTGTCCTTAAGCTGCCAACTACAAGTTTTGTTGGGGTCTGATCAGTCTTTACTTAACAGGATCACCTTGTAAGCTGTAACCCAGCCAGTGACGTCAGTGGGCTCATCTGTCATCTTGCTGTGCCTATGTATTTTTAATCTAAATCCCATCAGTCTGGCTGTAACTCGATCCAGTTTTTACTTGTTATATTCTCCAGAGAAATTAAGGCCAGCAGCTAAGCTAGGGATTTAATTACAATTCTTGATTTACTGATGCCTTCCACCCCATACCTCTCCCTCTCTTGAGATATGGTCTTATTGAAGAACCCAAAGGCCGGAAACCACTGTGCAGCTCAGGTTGAACTCCAACTTCTCATCCCCCTGCCTCAGCCTCCTGACTAAGCTATCATGCCTCACTATAGGCAATTTTTTCTGTAACGAGACTTCCACTCTCCTTGTTGCAGTAGACTTAAGTTGCTTCATCTGTGTCCCGTTGAGTCACAGCTGATTGAAGCATGGGTCTTCCAGTAATCCATTGCTGTGTAGCAAATGACACTAAAACTCAAATGTGGCTTAAACCATCATTTAATTAAATCTCCAAGTACTGTGGACAGGGAATTTTGGCAGTGCTCATGTGGGTGATTCTGTTGCACTTGGCTTTCATTATAGACCGTTTGAGCCGTTAAGCTGATGGCTGGTCTGGTTTGGAGGGTCCAAGATATTTTCAGAATGGCTGGGACCATGATAGGAACACTGGAAAGGCAATGTAGTCAAACAGCCTCTTTATGGGATAAATCTAAAAGATGGTTAATGTGGCAGCTTGTTTGGTATGATTTATTTTAAAAAAAAAAAGACTCAGGAAGCAGCTGACAGATGTCTACTCTCCCAACTTTGGAAGCTCGTCTTTCAATTAGACCTGTTCTAGTCTATGACTCATGCAAATCCCCAAGGCAAATGCACCTTTAACTGGAGGGAAATTACCTTTCAGCATTTAAAGAGAGTAGAAAAGAATTTACAAAAGTCTGTATTCTGTCACAGGCAGAAAATCCAGAGGTTTGCTGGGGGCTCAAAGCTACATCGAAAACTCGAAGCAGACAAGCCACACTCTGTGCTCCACGGTCTGGAATGGAGGACATGAGATGGGCTGGTTAGTCATCATGAAGGGAGGCATTTGGAGTCTTCACTGAGGACAGTAGTGAGGAACCTAGCTTGCATGGGAGGAGGAATGAGTTGTTCTCAAAGAAGACAGAAACACCTTACTAACGATGACATTGGTTTTTGTAGAGAAGACGGCAGATGGTGTGTGTCTGATTTCTGCTGGTGTTTTCTCCCAGTGCTTATCTTTGTAATAAAATGCACTCTCCCTTGAAGCTGCTTAGGTGTGCCATGATTTGACAGAACCAGATGTTAATAGAATCAACTAGTCACTGTCTGTACCATGGGTTTGCCAAAAAGTTTGAACTTTCAGGACAAAACACTGGCCATTGGCACCATTTACTTCTCAAAGTAGTTCTCAGATGGCACAGTACTTAATGAACTCTGAATACAACCACAAATATGCTGAAAAGCCACAAGTTGAGTTATATTATGCCAAAAGATATGGATGAAAGTTGAAACTCTGAGCTCATTTTAACAGACTTTTCTATATAATATCAAGCATAGATATTTTAGCATGTTATTGAATGGTTTTCCTGTTTATCCTTCAGTTTAAGCCGAGCTTATGAATGGCTGGCAGGGGAATAAAATAAAACAGTTGAAACCCTTATTTACAGATTATTCAGCCAGAATTTGGTAAGTGCACCTGTACTAAGTTTAAACTGTAAGATGGTTATACACATGTCAGAGTTATACTCATTTTAAAAATTTGTATTTATTTTTATGTGTATGTGTGTGCATGCCTGCTTGTAAGTGCACCATGGGTATGCAGTCCCTACAGAGGCCAGAAGAAGGCATGAGAGCACCTGGAACTGGAGTTACAGGTTGCTGTGGGGAGCCTGATGCTGGTACTAGGAGCCAAACCCAGGTCTTTCGCAAGAGCAGCAAATACTCTTCACAATTGAGTCACTCTCTCTTTCTGTTCTAACTGAAGATATTTATTTGTAAATCAACCAGCATTTTTTGGGAGCCTTCTGCTCCTGTTAAAAGGAGTCCTATATAGAAAAACAACAGGTGGTTGTTTCTGTCATTTGAAATTGTTCTTAAAGTAATTCCTTGAGTAATGATTCATTTCAGTATTAAGAATATCTTCTTAGAAAGAGAAATGAGGAAATTTGACTGTATTTTTATATTGTTCCTTCCTTATCATGGAACAACCAAACATTTATTTCTCTTCAATTTAAATATTGGTGTTCAATCTCAAATAATTTATTCATAATTTTGAAAACTTTCCATTTGATAGGGAAGCATATCAGACATCTTTATGGACTTAAAAGACTGGATCCCAGGAACACCCAGCCCACAGACTGGGCAGTCAAACAAGCCATGGATAGCTCAGGTGCCAGCTCCTACTCTGAATGACAGAGTGGTCAGGCAAATACCAATGTGTCCCAGAGCTCTTCAGGAAGAGTAAAAATATTCCTTGTATAGCCCAACTTATCTTTATTGGGTGCCATTCCAATTTAATGTTGAAGCAAATGCTCATCTATGCCTATCAAAGTCAAACTTGACAGTGAAAGGTGTGTGTGTACATGTATGTGTGATGATGGCCCATGCCTTGAGTGAAGGCCCTATTCTGACAGTGTGAATGTTTAAATTTGAGGCCAATAGCCACAATGGAAAGAGGGGAAGTCTCTCAATGGCTACAAAGACAAAAGAAACAATTTAGGAAGACTAGACCCTAAAAACATTACTTAATAAGTAACAGGTACTAACCACTGAGCAGCAAATGAAATGGAAACTTTCTATGGATAACACTGCTTCCGATTTGGCTCTTTGGTCAAAGATGGTCTCCTATTAAGTCCTCTGAGAGTTAAACTGAATGTTCCCTGAATAGCTGCATCAAACAAGGAACACCAATAGTTAAAATTGTCTCCTGTAACATATGAGCCAAAAGCTGACTTGTCACAGAAAATGCATAAAATCAAATGAGAGCATTTAAGTGGGTTTCTGGTGTTAGCCTTGTTGCAGAAATCATCATTTCCCTTTCAAATTTCTGAATTTTTTTTTTTATGTTTCTGCAGGAAAACACAGAAGAAATTTCCATGTAAACAAACATAGAATGCCCAAACAGCTGAGATCTGGCAGAAGCAACCGAGGAACACCAAAGATTAAAATCACCAGAGTGGCAGGTGAGCTGCTCTGGGGCAGCTCTCAGGAGAGTTGTCGAAAGTCACTTCTGGAAAACAATGGGCCACTGTGGTCTGTGTGTATGTGTACTTTCCACTAGCAGCGTGAGTACAGAAATGGTTGAAGACAGAAACCTTCCGGAACTTAGTTTGTTTCAAACAAATGGGGAAAATGAGCAACAAAACATCAAGATAGCGGGAAAGCAGTGAAGGAAATGCAATAATTGGCCATGTTCTCAGGGACCTGTCTGCTTCCAGGATCGTGAAAGCCAGATTCTTTTATACTTAAAATTCTAGATGTTTCCAGCAACACCCTTGCCCTGTGTGTAGGAAAATTCCCCAAATCTAATTCTTTCGATGATTGGGAAGAACAGTGGTGATGAGGAACTAGGAGACTATTGACATGAGAAAATACATGAAAAACAAAACAAAACCAAAACCTGAAAGAAAGCAGCGAAACTTACTCAGAGAAATAGCACTCACCAGGGGAAAAATGCTGCCACCGCACAGATAAAAATAAAGACTTAAGAGTTCCCTATGATTAAAAAATGTTAATCAATATGTGTCCTTAACCTGTACGCAGGAGGATCACAAATTAGAAATTTGATAGTCTCAAAAAAAAAAAAACCCGGATGATTAAAAATGGTAGATGAAACATGAGTCTGCAGAGCCCATAATCATATAAGAAAATGAAATTGGAAGAAGCACCGGGAAACGCATATGCTGAAGGCAGTACATGAATGGCCACAGATATCAAATGAGAACCGTGGATTTCATGAAACGGGAGCATAGGAAAGAACAGCAGGATCAGAGAGAAAAGACAGAAACAATAGATGGAGATCCTGGGCTGGGGATCTGTGCCTGTCACATAAGCAGATAAAAGTCACTTTTATGAAGCCCACCTTTCCAGGAGATGATTTAGGATGGTTCACATGGGCAGGTGGTGCATGTTCACAGACTGATGGGTACCTCCTCATAACAGGTAAAAGCTGATCCGAGACGTGGAAATGTGTTCTGCATGGGATGTTCCAGATCAGCAGCCAGATGATGACCATCCCATCTTATCCACAGCCACAAGATACTTTACATTCTGAAATCTCAAGGACAGTGATTATTTTGTCAAAAAAATATTTCCTCAGGCTATTTTTGCCATTGATTGGTTCATCCTCATGCAGTTCCTGATGTAATACCCAGTGTAGAATCTAGAGACAGTAGTTACAATATGTTAGGTAACATTGAATCGGGATAGTCAACTCCTAAATCTGTATTAGTAAAATGACTGAATTTTGGAGATAAAGAATTTGGGAGACACAGCTTTGCTGTGGGATGTCTTTCTGTGTGTTGTAAATATGTGTTGCTCCGATTGGTTGATAAATAAAGCTGTTTGGCCAATGGCAAGGCAGAATAAGCTTAGGCGGTACTTTTGAACTGGAGAGACTGGAGAAGAAAGGAGAGTGGGGAGACGCCAAACCACCACCCAAGGAGCAACATGTAATGGGACACAGGTTGATTAATAGTTATGGGTTGAGTTAAGTTATAAGAGCTAGCTAACAAGAAGCCTGACCCATAGGCCATACAGTTTGTAAGTAATATGAGCCTCTGTGTGCTTACCTGGGACCAAGCAGCTGAGGGAAGGGGTTGGGAGAGATTTGTCCTGATTCTGGGACTAGGCAGAACCAGAGAAACTTATGGCTATACAGCTTAGTGGGTAAGAGCATTGGATGCTTTTCCAGAGGATGTGGATTTGAGACCCAGCACCACACAGCAACTCACAATCATCTGTAACTCCATTTCTAGGGAATTAGACCCCCTCTTCTGGCCTCCATGGCCATCGGACATGCACAAGGTACACTTACGTACATTCAGGCAAAACACTCACACTTATAAGATAATAAAAAATATTTTTTTAAAATGAAGTACAAATTTTGGGGTGGTGGTGGCAACAAGTCTAAAAGAAATGTTCCTTGTAAGGTTGGTGGAAGACTTTTAGTTTCCTCCCAGAACACGGATGATTCCACAAACTATCTAAAAAGGGAAAATATAAAGTAAACTAGTTTTCAACAGCTAGTGAAACTTTCTAAAGCATGTGGTAATATAATGAATATTGTTCTCAGGGGCTTTTTAAAATTAAAGACAATTACTAGAGAACGGATTTGAGTTCGTGAAAAGTGGCAAAGGGAAGTATGACAAAGAGATTTGTGGTGGTCATTAAACACATTTACTGGTAGGAAGAGGACAAACAGATGCAAGGTTCCTAAAGCAAAACCTCAAGCCACAGGTGCTGCATCCGAAACAGACACCAGAAAGCTGACACCAGAGATTCCCCAAGGTGTGACAGTCAGTGCAAGGAAAGGAATCAAAGAACCTGATTTTATTCTCAGGCTAGGTGGAATTTATACCCCAAAGCCAACACAGCATGTGGTTTAACATTATGCTTCATTACAAAATAGATTTTCTGGTGAATTGTTATCAGGTGATTTTTTTTTTTATCACCCTCTTTTTATTTTATAGTTATAGACACATGTAGAATTACGAAGGGGGATATATTTTTATTTTATAGTTATAGACACATGTAGAATTACGAAGGGGGATATATTTAAAAGCGTATATCACCACTGTACATCCATATGGAGGAATACGTCAGGGACAATGTTGGTTCATTTCCAGAAATTCCTGACGTTCGGAGATGGTTCATTTGAATCCTTAGTCAACTCATAGTCATGAGTGCTATATTTTGTCCGTGTGTGAGCTTCTGTGTTATCAAGAGCACTGGCAACACCACAGCATTTCCTAGGAGTCCTTTGTTGCCAATTCCAGAATTTTCTTCTAAGCCCCGGGTCTGGTATAAACTATAAAACAGGTGGCACAAGTAGGTAAGTTCCGTGATGTCTAACAAAAAGTTATATCTGTAGAAATGGGCAGGATGTATAGCTCATGAAGGAAAAAGTACCAGCTCTGGACCCCTAAGACCAAGTTCTCAGCACAAAGGAGATTTATTTGCCCCAGTGAGACAGAGGGCAGGGAATAAGAGACAAAGACAAGAGGTAGAGGAAGAGGGAGAAGGGGTATTTGTTCCAGAAGAACAAAGGACTGCCTCTGGATAGAGGGAAGACAGAAATGATCCATAGGAAAGTGGCAGTTTATAAAGGTAAAGGGGTAAACCCTGTGTTAGGATGGGGTGTTTAATTTTAATTGGGCACGTTAATTAGGTGAGCTTAATTCTTAGACTTCAATGCTTTGATAGCTGGACCTTGGTAGTCAGCCTCAGGAGGGGCCAAAGAAGGGAATAGACCTTGGTGCCTAGCTTTGGGAATGTAATGTAACAGTTTTTAGCAAGGCAGAGGGAATGGGGAGAAGGACAAGGCCTGTCAGAGCCGTATTCTCACTCCAGTGGGCTAGTGTTCCTTCAGCTCAGGGGCTCAGGTGCAGGGAGCCTCTGCCCTTGCCAAGCCTTCCGTGGAGAGACTGTTGAGCTGTCAAGAGCCTCGGGTTGAAGGGCACAGCCAGTCTACCTGTAGGGTGATCCCAGAGAATTCTCTGCCTTCCTCCTCTGATCTCCTGCTGCTGGTAAGCAAAACTGAATGCCAAAATGTAATGGAGCCCATTTATCATTGCAGCCCTCCCAGGATCTCCTGGCTCTGAAAATGGATGGCGGAGACAGAACCCGTGAAACTTGCCCTATCTGCTTTCTCTGCACTTTTTACATTTTACACACTGCTCTTCTTATAGCATCCCACTGTGTTATCATGTATTCGTCAATTTAGGTGGGTTTTTTTTTTTCTCTTCACACCTCTCACTAATCTGCATCCCAAGGATGAGACAACGGACGCAGAAAGTTTGGGGCACTGTGGTGGTTTGGTTTCCGCTGCCCACGCTCCCACTGGCAGATTTTTCATTTAGTGATTCTAGAGTAAAACTCAGACACTGGGGTGTGATGAAGTCACTTTACAGGTGACGCCAAGGTTAGAAAACATCAGGAACCGCAGAAGCAAGTACTGTGAGGATGGCCGAATGTGCACCCCCAAACACACCTCTTTGTGTGAAAGGTACTTGGCAAATGGCAGATAGAAGAGGACCCTAACTTCTCTTCTTCATATGAAAACTTGAGTTAACAAAACAGACACAAACCAAAAGTTAAAAAACAAAACAAAACCAAAAACCAAACCAACCAAACAAACAAAAACCTTCTTGAAACACAGCATCCCTAGACCAGGAGAAAAGAAACAGTTCTTGATGTAGCATTATAACCAAGACACTTTTTTTTAAAAGTAATTCTTATTTATACTCCTTACACAATTCAGTTCTTCGCCCACAATTGCTTCTCTGTTTTGATGGACCATCAAAGCATTTAAAACTGTCCATGTACATAGAGCAATCTACTGGAGCATGGGAAACCTATGAGGGGCCACACACCAAAGAAAACTGACTTTCCCTATCCCCAGCAGCCATCAACTGCCGGTAAATACTAGGAGGGTCTTCTGGTCCCCTTCTTGGTCCATGCTGGACTGTTGCTCTGGTGCCGATATGTGCAGGCAACCACAGCTGCTGAGAATTAGTGAATGCATTGGCTCTGTTACGTCCAGAGGCGCTGTTTTGCAGTGGCCCTCCCTGACTTATGGCTGTTACAGTCTTTCTAGCCTTCCTCAGTGATGGTCCCCGAGCCTTTTCCTTACTCTCTGCCCTTTGACTGGTTGTGAGCCTCCGTCTCAACCACTCTACCGCAATAGGAAGCTTCTCTGAGGGGGGGGGGGTGAGAACGGTGCTAAGCTGCGGCTATATGGATGGGTATTTAGAAGACAGTTTGCAGCTCTGATTGTCCTCAGTGGGCTATAAAGAAAGAGAAAGAAGAAGGTAAGAAACTGGGACTGGAAGCAAGGGCCGGTGGGAGAGACTGGAGGATGGTGGGACTGATGGAGGAGATTGAAATACACTGTATACATGTGTGAAACTATGTTCATGAACTTTGCCTGTGGATAGTGGTCCAGTCTGCCGCACTGTAGGGCTCAGGAGTAGGAAGTATCTACAGCTTCCTAGCCAGGCCAAGACCTCAACACTCACACCAGTGACTAAAGCTGGCCTTGTCTTGGTAGACTCGGAATTCAGTGTGGATGGAACATCCCCTCTTCCTGCACTCTTTCTGTCCTCTTTACTTTCTTCTCTTTCCTTTCTTCAAGATCAGTGTTCTCAGCTTACTATACCATTCCACGGGGCACACCATCATCGCTGGACCACACAGGAACTTCCCTAGTTTGATTTCTCATTCGTCGAGAGCTTCAGATCTCAACCCAAATATCTTATTCCATATAGGAACCCACAATGACCTGTCCCTTTTGTACTTTGCAGTGGAAATTTTAAAGCCAGAGTGCATGAAATGCCTTTTATAGCGGCAGAAGAGTCTTAGCATCCACAGGCAATGGACAGTTGCTATGGGCCTCGGCAAGCAGAAAATTTATTTAAGGCCATTTTGAAAACTTTTTAAATTGAATCACTTTTACTTTGGTTCTTTCTCGGCAGCAGAGGAAGGCCCAGCATATTTGCTGGTGAGTCCTGTATTTGAAATAACTCCTCTTTGTGGGTTTGGTTATGACACAGCAGCTACTTTCCTAACTAGACACGAGACAGAAATTCTTGTTTCAAACATGTAAGGTTTATTCAGACTTCAAGCAGCATGCACCATGCTGGGGTACTTGGGATGTTTTCAGCCTGCCTCTTACCAAGCTCTAGTCCTCATCTAGACAGTCATGACAGAAACTTAGGATGGCAGAGCTACTCCTTGGGCACTGTTGGTCAGGTCCAAGAGCTGTGGCCTTGTGTTTCCTCATAAATTTTTAAAGATGAAGTTGAATGTTGCTTCCCAGAATCACAGAAGGATAGTTCTGTGTTTATATTTGAAACTGCTTGTGGACCATGTTTCAGCCTATCCATGCCTGACATCCAGGCTCTGAATAAAATCCCCTTAAACAAAGCCACATCTGGGGCAGGGAATGCAACACAGGTATCAGAGTGCTTAGCCAGAGTACACAAAGCCCTGGGTTCCATGCCCAGCACTGCATAAACAGAGTAGAGTGGCACACACTTGTAATCTCAGCTTTGAGGACATGGAGGAAGAAGGATTAGAAGTTTAAAATCATTGTCGTTGACCACATGGGAAACTTGAGACTGGGTTAGGGGGCGGGGGGGGGGGTGTCAGTGAAGCTGTATGTAACATCTCAAAGTCCCAGTCTGTGTTTCTTTCTTTCTATCAACATCCCTGCACGGATGTGGTCCTTGGGGACACTTATGCTGTGCATGCAGTCTTCAGTTTCAGAGTGGAGAGACAGGTGGATCGGAGAGCTGGATCTCAAGCAGAAACACACCATAACATACAGAAAGCAACCTGTCAGGGTCCAAGAGGAACCATGGTTATGTTTTTATGCTCTCCCATATTTCTGGAGGACTGGTATTATGCCTCTGTACCATGTTTCTTTTTGTAACTTTTCAGCCTGGTCCTTAGATACCAAAGTTACTTTATTCAAATTATAGCTCATTCTGAATTAGTGTTTACGTTTCATAGCCTTACTCACTGACGACCTGCTTCTGATTAATGGTCAAGAGAGCACTATTTACCAATTCTTATCTTTTAAGGAAAAGCTTTATTTATGCTGCATAAGAGATTTACTTTTGGATTTTATCCCAAAGGGGAGGAAAACATAATAGTGCTCTTTGTTTTATTTTCTCCCCCCTCCATTTATTGGTGCTAGAGATTTAAGCCAGACCCTCACATGTGCCGGGAAAATGCTCTCCCAATGATTCATAGCTCCAGTCCCAATAAAAATATTCTTTAGAATGACCCCTATCTACTCTACTACCCAAATTATGACATGCTGTTTTGCAGAGGGATGATGACATCCATTCTGACTTCTTGTCCAGTTTCTTGTAGGGTAGCACTGCTGTTGATCTGGGGAAGGTAGACAGACATCCATCTTCTTCATCAGAGCCACTCAAGTTGTCCCTAGAGCATGACTTAGGGGATGCTCTTACTTTGCCTAGTTGGATAGAGTGGTTGCCAGCCATCAAGAATTTTCCAGTGTATAGAATAAAGTGTGCAGCCGAGAAGAAGTGTGTGGTTTGTTTTAGCACCTCCTTTTATCCTCAGACCTGCAAGGCCAGGCCTCTGCAGACAGTGTCTCATTCTCAGGCTGCAGCCATTTCTAGCCTAACAACTAACTGTGTAAAAAAAAAAAAAAAAAAAAAAAAAAAAAAAAAAAGCTCAGAGAGCAGATGCTTGATAGAGTGGACAGGATCCACCTTAGCACCCTCAACCACCTTTTCTCAGTCCCTGGCAAATGGGAAAATCATATTCCATTCCACGAGATGTGTCAATCAGTTCTATTTGCAGAACTTTATTTTGGCTCTATTTGGCTTTATTTGGTCAAGACAGCGTGACATCTTAAAAGAAAAGCCCTACAAAGTAAGTCAAATAGCAATGGGAAACTAAATACATTGATAAATGAGAATATATTTTCGGTGCTTTCTCCAACATATGCTTCAATTAGACTTGCATAATTGAAAGTGATTAGAGATTATTAGACACAAATACCCTGGTATTAGTACTATGTTAATGTTGGGGAAAATGGAGTTACTGAAATTTCCATGTTAAAATGGTTTGTGCAAACATTTGAACAAGCTACCTTTGATGAACCATTCTTAATTTTACAAGATTGTGAGTGATGCTTGTGACATTTATCTAACTCTCAGGATTCTGATTTTGTGTGTGTGGCACATTTGTGGATGTGGACATATGCTCTGGTTTTGTTGCTGTGGCTGTGATAAAATGCCCTGATGAAAAAGCAACTTAGGAAAGATGAGTTTATTGTCTAGTTTACAAATCTAGATTATAGTCCAAGTTACAGTCCAAGATAGCAGGGGAGCCAAAGTGGTAGGAACGCAAAGTGGTCACATCTCATCCATAGTAAGGAGAAAAGAAAAACCCATGCATACATGGCCCTTTGCTTGCTTTCTTGTGCTCAGCTGGACTTCTCTACTCCTAGTTCAGAACTCCCCAAGCTATAACATATATTCAGCATGAAGATGGGAAGGCTCTGTGTAGGCACCAGCTGGACGTCTCCATGTTCAATGAGTCATGTAGATGTTGTCTTTGGCAATGGGACCTTACTGTCAGTTTGGGGAGAGCAACCTATAGTGGCAGCCAGGGTTTTTTGGGGATTCCTACAAGACCCCATTGTCCAATAACTCAATTACATGTAACTCAATCCTAATACTGGAAGCTTCAGTTGGTGGCAAGAGATAGCCAGTTAGAACTCGGTCTTCCCCATTTTATGTATATATTTTAGGAAGCTTCTACTGCATTGTTTCTATACTACCCCTCAAATGGCCCTTAATTTTAGCTGTCTCTCCCATATTCCCTTCCTCATCTCTCTTTTCCCTCTCTCTTTCTACTTGATCCTCCCTTTCCAGTCCCCCACCCACCTATCCATAACTATCTTTTCTTCCTTTCTTCCTTTCTTCCTTTCTTTCTTTTTTTTTCTTTTTTCTTTTTGGTTTTTTGAGACAGGGTTTCTCTGTGTAGCTTTGCGCCTTTCCTGGAACTCGCTCTGTAGCCCAGGCTGGCCTCGAACTCACAGAGATCCGCCACCATCCACCCGGCCATAACTATCTTTTCTATCTCCATTTCCTAGGGAGATACATCGGTCACCTCCTAGTCACTTACTCTGTCCCTATCCTCTGTAGTTCTGCAGATTTTAGCTTGGTTATCATTGACTTAACTGCCAATATCCACGTATAAGCAAATATATACACTTCCTCTGCCCCTGGTGAAAATGTGTGGTAAGCAACAGCTTAGAGATGGGAAAGCTCAGAGAGAGATTCTCGGTTTTTTATTTTAGGTTAGGTCAGGTAGGAAGCACTTTTAATAGAATAAGAAAGTTATAATATCATTCCCTTCTTTTAATTTTAATAGTAATAAATAATAGTAATTATTATTATCAGTATTTTCAAACCACTGAGTCTAATTAGTAGTACTGCCTACACCTGCATGGGTATAGAGCCATCCCCTGAGGTCTGTGACCATGCTCCCAAAGAAAATGACTCCCTCAGGAGCCATCAAAGTCCAATAGCTCCTCAGTCAAAGGTTGGGGCTTTGGTAGCCCCTCACCCATCCGTGCTGAAAATTCCAACGGGCTTGATCGTTTGCAGGTAACCACAGCTGCTCTAAATTCATGTCAGCCTTTACTAGCATCCCTCCTCATCCTCCAGTTCTTATATTCTTGCTGCCCTGTCTTCCTTGGTATTATTACCTGAACCTTCCTGGGGAAGGGAGGGAGGCTTGATAGAGGCATTCCACCCATGGCTGAGCACTTACAGTGGCCTGTTCTCAGCACTCTGAACAGTTATGAACAGAACAGCTTTCTTCATTAACCACTACCAACTGTATTATGCCTCTCTCGCCAAGGCTGAAAACAACATCAACATAACTATGTAGCAGGCAGTTTGACAACGTAACTATGTAGCAAATTAATAAGAGTATATTTCCTCCTAGTGCCCATGACCTCCATAACCATGGTTTTTGACTATGTTTGCATCACCAGGCATGAATTTGAGCAGCCCAAAGAGAGAGCAGTTTGTTACCCACCACAAGCAGCCTTGCCACTGACGGGCACATCTAGTTTTGAAGGTCTGTATTATATAGCATGCAGGATGGAGCTCTAGGTAAGAACACTGATGTCTTTTCTCCTCTAGTAGACTGCATAGCAACACCTTCCAGAACAATGGAAGCTAGCCCACAGGACAGTTTCCCTAAAGATTGATTTTCCTGTAGCTTGTACCTCAAGTGTATCGTTTCTTCAGAAATAGAATTTTACTGTCTAGTTATTCTTGACAATCAGGAGCAATGGTAACAGCCTGTAGGGTGTTGAGTGCTTCTGGGATCTCCTGGAACAATAACTTGTAGGGAGATATCCTGTGCCCAGCACTGAGATTTGCATTTAATAACCCATGCTTTCTGAGAGCTGCATTGTCCATCTGTAACACAAATCTTAAAGGGTCTTATTAATAAAAAACATGGGAGCCAGATATTGGGGTGAATGCTGAAAGATCAGAGAAACAGAACAAGCTACAGCCAACCTCACCTCGCCAATTCCTCAGCTGATCTTGTTTCCTCAGACTGGAAGCCTCTGTGTCCTCATCCAAATGGATTTCAGCTGAACTGCTGCTGAAAGCCTAAAAGCTTAACAAACTTAGTTCCTGGTCCTCATGCCTTATATACCTTTCTGCTTTTTGCCATCACTTCCTGAGATTAAAGGTGTGTGTCACCATGCCTGGCAGTTTCCAGTGTGGCCTTGAACTCACAGAGATCCGAGTGGATCTCTGCCTCCCAAGTGATAGGATTAAAGGTGTGTGTGCCACCATTTTCTGACCTCTATGTCTATCTAGTGGCTGTTCTGTTCTCTGACCGCAGATAAGTTTATTAGGGTGCACAGTATATTGGGGGACACAATATCATCACATCCATCCATATGGGATATCTCTGCTCAAACTCCTTTTTACTACACTTACATTTTTAATTAGCCGACAAATATGAGGCTTCCTCATATATCCTCAGTTCTGGGTAACCTCTCTCTTCCCTCCTCTTCCCTCTTATCCCCCGACTCCATCCCCAATTTTTCTGTATCACACATGTTCTATTACTAAACAATATGGAAAACTATGATCTTAAAACTCAAGTAAAAACTATAATCAGAGGAAACAGTAGAGCCTATGTGATATAAAGCAACTTTTATTTTTAAGAACAATCAGAAAATTACAGAATTATTACAAAGTGAAGCAGAGAGAAATTTTTACCTCTACTATCTGCTACCAACCCCAATGCTTCAGTTTGAATTTCCCATAGATGAGAGCACTCTCACAGGTAAATGTCATACTCAGCAGCATCTGTGTTAGGTACTCAGCACTAAAGTATCATTGATGTCTTCTTCTTGGGCTCAACTCCGGCTTCAACTGTAATCTTAGTACCTTTTGTTCTCATTAAAGGCAACCCAGTCCATGCTCTGACTGATTAGTGTTTGAGTTTGAAATGATTCCTCTGTCTTTCCTTGACTCCTATGACTTGCACACATTTGAAGACTATAGTATTTTGTTATGGTTCCTAACAGTTTTGATGTCTTCGTGAATTTTTCTGGGATATGATCTCTACAGAGATTCACTCTTTCTATCTGGTCCCTATACCTGTGCATCTGCTCACTTAATTCATGACTTCCAAAAATGGACAAATATTCTATAAGGAAACATTGGAGACCTTATGCATATGATTAAAACTTAAATGTATTTATTAATGTGTTTTTATTTGAATAAACCCATAGTTTGTGATTGTACTCAAAACCCAACAGTTACTGTCATTTGCTCCAGTGCCGCGTTGGCAGGTGGAAGTTCACTAAAGCCGCGTCTCATCTGTGTTTCATCTGTCTTCATCAGTTTTTGAACAACCCCTTTCTGTCCAAGTGTCGCTTGCCGGCTCCTGCCATAGAGCACCCTGACAAGATCAACTTAAGGCAGCAAGTTAGTTTATTGCACCTCACAGTTTAAGGGACAGCCAATCATGACAGGAAGTCAAGACAGCAGGAACCTGGAGCAGCTGTCTCACCACACAAGCCACAACCAAGAAACAAAACCGTGAATGCTTCCTAGTATTCTATTCACTTTCTTCATTTTATACAGCCCGGGATCCCTTGCAGGGGGCGGGGAATAGTTCCCACCTACAGGTTTCCACATGTCAACTAGCTCTGTCAAGACAGTCCTCACTGGCATGCTCAGAGTCCCATATTCCAGGGCATTCTAGATACTGTCAAGTTGACAATCAACACTAACCATTGTACCACCATACGGTTCAAGGTGTTCCAGGTCATCCTAGACTTCACTTGTGCCAGCCTGGTAACCAGCCATTCCCAAAGGAACTTTGATTTCTATTAATAGAGAATACAATTTGGAAACAAATCATAGGTGCTAGGCATGCTTATAGTGCTGGGGTGACATTAGTCCTGGGCTTTCCTGGTGCATGAGCTAGGGAGCATCTACATGTATGCATGCACACACACACACACACACACACACACACACACACACACACACGAACGCATGCATGCATGCACGCACGCACACACGCACGCATGCTCTCTCTCTCCCTTCCTCTCTCTCTCTCTAAATAAATGTAATGAAATTTAAATTTATAATTTTCATAGGCTCTGATGATTTATTTACTTATTTATTGTATTCATCCCTTGAGTAGAAAAAAAAATCTTTCATCTTCACTGCCAAATTGTTAAAGAAAGGGAGGGAATAGAATAAGAAAAGGAAGTAGATTCTACACCTTTACATCCCTGTTTGAAAGTAGACCTTACATCTTCTCTACGTTTACGCTAGAATTAGGTGACCACTGGTTTCTGCCTAAGAGAAATAATGTGGGAAGGGACAGAGGTTGGTAAATGGCATCTGTTCTTCCTTGATTGCTCTGGGCTCTGTAGCCACTGGTCAGGGTGAGGAAAGAACGGTGTTGGGAGCAGGGGAAGAAATATGCATTTCTTTGTCTGGCCATGTAGCTCCATGTTGGCCCTATCTGGCAAAGTGTTGAGTCTCCCATGGATCTATTTGAGTGTGCTTAGAAAAACTCACGAATATTCCCGTCAATGGAAACCACTGATGTGGGCAGCATTCTTTCTTCCTGTCACTCCCAATACCCATCTACTTCTCCAGCATCCCATTCTTAACCGTTTCCTTGCTGGAGTCTTCTCATATTTTTTGTAGACATTCTTTAGAGAAAACATCCAAATGCTTCCATGGCTGTAGACGTTAATGTTCGTATTTGGGAACAAGTACTGGTCCCCAGAGGCCCCTCTTGAACTTAAATGTCCTGGGAAAAGAGATCCGTGGAGATCCATGCAATGGGATTCATTTTTTTTTTTACCCCCTGTGTACCATGTGTGTGAATCAGACACCAATCCTTTGCACCTCCCAACTACAGAGAACACATTTCAACACTCCCTGGCTGTTCCCATAGAAGAGTCTCCTTATTAGGGTTGAGGTCTTAAAAAGTAGTTCTCATGGCTGGAGAGATGGCTCATCCGTTAAGCCCTTGTGGAGAACTTGGGTTATGTCCTAGCACACACCTAACAGCTCACAAACAACTGTAACTCCAGTTATAGGGAGTCTAACACTATCTGAAAACACCAGGTATACAAACATTCATGCGGGTAAAACAGTTACACACATAAAATTTAGAAATAAATAAATCATTTTTAGGTATCTATTGACAAAGTAGTATATACCCACAGATTTCTGTCCTTTTCGTGGATTCCTTTTATATCCTGAATCTACTGGGTGGTCCAAGAATTCTTATGATTTCTTTTTTGTAAGTTTGACTGATGGATATCTGCCTCAAACCCTCTTTGATATCAGGCATCTTTCTTATGGCCAATGAAATTTAAATGGAAGCAGAGTTAGTCCTGTGTCCATATAAAGCTGTGAGTGTTGATAAATTAAGTACTGAATACAGAATATAGAAATAAATGAAGTTTTGTTCTTTTAAACCTTGAATTATAGCCAGAAAGCCAGTAGCTTTCTGAATAAGTTAAGACACATACATTGTGGTGCTCACATTATAGAGACAGATGAAGCACAGAAAAATAAACCAGTGTAATGAACAGAGCTGACAGGGGTGGATAGGTGCGGGTTTAATTAGGACGGTGAAGAGAGAATTGTCTGGCGGACATACTGGGCAGGATTGTAAAGGAAATGATAGGGCTAGCCATGAGCAGCTGGGACAGGATTCCAGGAAGAGCTGAAAGCTACTATGAAATGTCTCAGGCAGAACAAAGCTGGACATGATCAACAAAAAAGCAAGAGGCTACTGTACTTTGGCCTAGGAAGCTGATTTAAGTGGCAGTTAGGAGGTCAGGACACACGGGGCCTCTGATGATGTGGCATAGGCTTCTGTTTGATTCTGTCCATGAAGGAATCCAGTGGCTGTTGGATGGTTAATCTGGGATAGAAGAGCAGGTTCTCCTGGCTGCTGGTGATATCGGTGGAATTGAGAGAGAATCCCAAACCTGACCTGAGTTTTTCACGGTGGGTACCACCTTGCTGCCTTACTTCCCCTGTAAATGTCCCAGGGTTCATAGAGACACCTAATACCAGAACCTATGTATCACCCACTTGATAAGCCTATTATATGTACAGACTTGTTATAAACTAAACTTTACCAAGCCTTTTACAGACAGCCCATCCTCTGGAGGTATCTCCCCCCTTAACTTGATCTTCAAGATATCCCGCTGAGGTGTTTCTTACTTCCCTTTCTGCCCTGCTTTACTGTGTTCTACACAGTAGTGATTCTCCTTCAAAGCATAAACCATCCTGCAAGTCAATGTCCTCCCTTTCACACCTGCTGTGATTGTTCCTATATAAAACACGCACACACATACACACCCATATATACACACATACACACATATACACACATACATACACATATACACATACATAACATATATACACACATATTACACACACATACAACACACAAATACACAAACAACACATTTACACACATACACATAGAACACACCCACACAACACACATATACATATACGCACACACGCGCGCGCGCGCGTGCGCATAGTTTATACATATCTTTGAAACTTCTTTTTCACATCAGGTCATAAATGCCCTCAGAGAAACAATCCTTGGTATAATTAGACTAGTCACGAAGGGAAAGTGAAGACCAACTTAGCTGCAGGTGGAAACAGCGCTATTTTTATTTTTTTACTTTTCATATAGAAGAGCATGATATAGCATAGTTTCTGCTTGGTATCTAATATGTGGTGGATTTAAGATCTTAGCTAGCTGAAGAAAAGAAGGCAGCTGATAGCATATAGGCTTGGTGGACAGCCAAAGAGTCATTCAAGTAGGTATATTTCTAAATATGTACTTCCAACGGTTAGTTTATCCAGTCAAACTAACTTTCCATTTTTTTCCATGTGCACTTATTTGGAATTGACATTGAGTATGCAAAAAGGGCTTCTAGGAAGATAATTGCCCTGAAGATAAGTTTACAAGAATGATTAGACTTCCAATTGGTGTGGGGTAATTGGAGAGGGGGTGAGGAGAGGAGAGAGGGGAGGTGGGGAGACAGAGAGACAGAGACTATGTATGGACATCACACATTAATTACGATGCATCTGAAAAGTATGTGCATGTCCTGAAAAGATGTCAGAGAGAAAAAGTGGCTTGAGATAAATAGGATAATGGTGTGGCCCAGGGCTGGGGGACAGGTGTCCAGGAATAGATAGAGGTTGGGTATAAAGCCAATAGGGCTCTGCTAAGGAATTTGAATGCCGCTCTTACTGCAGCCCCAGGAAGGGTTTGAGCAGGGGATAAGACAGTTGAATGTGAGCTGTGGATATACAGGGCTGTGCTATATATGTACAAAACAATGGAAAGGAACTCATTAAACTGACATTTTACAGCCGAATATTCTAAATCCATGTTTTTCAATAACTAGTACATACCGGCAGCAGAACAACTTTCTCCAGACGGAAATCATGCTTTCCTCCTGACTTTAAATCTCTTAAGCACATAAAATAAGAGTTCACAATTGTTGGACCATATGATTTCCCACTGCAGTCATAAAAAATGGGTAACAAAAGATGCGAGAGAAGAGGCAATAAAATAGAAAAACTTGTCTCAGCAATTAGATTTTGTTTATAATAACTTGGTTCCTGTACTTGGTAAGAGCCATCTGTCTGGGATAATCACTCAATTTAACTAAGTGAACGCATAGTCTTGAAGGATATAGATCAAATAAACTACGGGAAGTAGCTCTTAAGGAGATCCTATTTCTTAGCAATGTGGGCTGTTTACACATGTGCAGTGTTGAATCATTGCATAATTGTCACAGGGGCAAAATTTATGTAATTAATATCTGGGTAGAGCTGAGAGAAGTTTAACTCAGGAAAAAAAAAATTAAGAAAAATGCTAGAATAAAGAGAGCGATACAAAATGTCAGTATGAGGAACATGTGCATAAAATAAATGTTTGCCACACCTTCAATGATACACCCCTGTGTGCTGGAGGACACAGATGTTTGAAGCACATTCAATATGTTGGGATAAAATAGAGACAAATTTGAGATGCAATATAGTCCCGTGGAGAAATGGAAATAATGCACAAAAGGGAGACGGAATAGGGTTTCACAAAAAAGGTGAGATGCGAATGCATCTCAAAGAATAAAGAGCAGGCTGTTAACTAGAAAAGAATAAATACCAGGTTACTAACCAACAACAAAAGAAAGACCGTCCAGGCTAAGGAAATAATGTCAACAGAGACACAAAGGAAGGAAAAGATTTAGCATTCATAAAAAGACTGATGAGTGTTGAAGGCTGGAGTTCAGGACATGCAGCTGTGAGAACTCATCAAAGAGAAACTGGAGTCACATTGTAAAGTACTGTGCATTGCATAAAATCATTTGGATCTGTGATTTAGGTCCAATGTCTTTCTTCATCCTCAGACTGCTATAAAAAACACAGACATGACACATATTTCTAAAGTATAATTTTACTCACTGCTAAAGCATTTTTGAAGGAGATGGAAAGATGGCTTAACACTTGAGTGCTTGCTACTCATTTAAAGGACTTGAGTGCAGGTCCCAGCATCCTTGCTGGCCACCTCACAGCTATCTGCAGCTCCAGGTCTGTGGGATCCAAGCCCCTTTCTGACCTCTACAGGAACCCTCACATATGTACACACACACTCACATAAACAAATACACACGTGCACAATGCATGCACATAGATAAAAATAAAATCAATCTTTAAAATCATTATTTAAGATAATGATTTTCCTCCTTGGGAAAAGAAGAGGGACTAGGTTGAATATTCAGATAACTCCTTAAAATGAACCATTGTGCCTAAGACGTATTATCCTGGAAGTGTTAGGCTGCCTTTACAATCCTAATCCTATCAGAACCAGATAGATAATCTCCTCTCCTACAGGAGAATTCTCAAAAATGAGTGGGAAGTGATACTATGTCCCGCCATGTAATTAAAGGATTTTCAAACTTTCAGAGAAAGTTCCTATCATTCAGTTTGTATAAAATGCTAAAATGGAAGTTGAAACAAAGTACATAGGTATGTTAATATTTTTAGGCTAGGGTCTCTACCCAGGTGATTATTTGATTGGCAATTTGCATGCTTGCAACATTTTTTTTTGTCCTGGTCTGCAATGACCTCATCAATCTAACACCCTGAAGTCTGTTGCTTCTCACCTTCAAATTCAAAGGATTTTGCAGCCTCTTTGAATCCTAAAGCATAGATGAGATGCCCTTAGCATCTCACCAGATAGTAGTGCTTTTCACATGGCAAAGCACCAAACAATGGCCAATGATTATATTCGCATGTGTCCAGGGATCATTGCAGGCCTATGAACTTCAGTTGACTAAGAATGCATTCATGCTTTTTCATAGCTTAGCCAAATGTAGTTAAGACATTCAGAGATCTGATGCCCTTTATCTGTATGACCTATACCCATTATCTTTCCTGTTACCTCAGGAAGTAGTAAAAGTAGCATGCCACTATGCCTCAAGACTAAATGAGACTCCACTGAACAAGGGAGAACAGAAATTTGTTAGTGCTCCCTGCCCCAAATGAATGTCAAACATCAAATATCATTTTCCTAATAGACATCAATGAGCCTTGTACTTGGGCTCCAGATAACTAAGCCATTCAAAGTTACTATTGGAAGACAGCATCTAGACAAACCTGAGTCTCTGACAATATCTTACACAGGATGGGGGATGAGTTAGAACCTTAAGACCTTGGCTAATTAGCAGTGCCTCTGGATTCCACATAGCATAGTTTTCTAAATGCTTTCCCCAAAGTGTTGGGCTTTACAGTTCTATGACTCAGAGCAAGCCACTGTTTGGCCAATCCAGAACTTCCATTCTGAGCTCTTTCTCCAATCTGTGGATATTGAGAAATCACCACATTTAAAATTCTTTTGATTCCTAATGGAGATGGAGGTGGGGGAGGGTGGAATCTCCATATGAAACAGCTCCAGGGGCTTGGGAAATGCAACAAGATTTCATTTAGTTTGATTTTGCTCCTTTTTTTTTAAATTAAGGATTTTTGGTTGGTTTTCTTTTGAGTCAAGCTCTCTTGTAGCCCAGACTGGCCTGGAACTCCCTATGTAGCTGAGAATAGCTTTCCACCTCCCAAATGCTGGGATTACAGGAGCATGCCACCATGCCTGGCTTTGGGAGCTTCTGCGTTTGTAAAGGGCATAGGTTCTTTTTGCCAATATTCAGTGTGGAATACTGGTGAGCATTCTAAGTGCTGCTACTATGGCTAGATTTAGTTATAATCCAGTACCAGTAACTACCAACCCCTCCCTCCATTTTACCCCTCAAAACTAATAACCATATAGCAGAAGTAGGGATAGGCTTGCATATCTGAGCCTATACAAACCTTATCCATTCGACTCTTACATGGAAGACAGCTAAGAAGTGTCATGGAAGGTTGCAACAGTTTTTGCTTTTTTCATCCAACGCTTTTAGAAAAATATTTTTTAAAAATCACTTGAGCTCCTGTTATCAACACCTTGACCTATGCTGACACTGGCACACAGATGTCATGGAGTATCTCTGGTTGAATCCATTCTGGCAAGTCCTGGAACAGTTTTGGTGACATGTTTTACAACTTTATATCTGTAAAGGAAAAAAAAATGAATCTAATCTTAATTTTCTACCTTTCACCATTCACAAAATGTAATTTAAAGGTGGATCATAAACTTAAATGTGAAAAAGAAAAATGCTAAAATATCTAGAAAAACACACGAACTCTTTTATTGCATTAATAGAGGCAAAATGCTTAAAATCAGACCAAAAATAATCAAACAAAATCATAAATAGGTACAATATTGTCGGTAGCACTAAATGCTGATTAAATCAGAAAGCAGTTTCCCACTACCGAATTGTTAAGTAAGATAGAAAAAGAAAAAAGTGAGCCAGAGCGGTGGCTCAGAGGTTAGGAGCGCTGCCTGTCCTTCCAGAGGTCCTGGATTCAATTCCCCATGGTGTCTGAGTGCAGACAGGACACTGTCTACCTGATCCATAGATCAGAAAGAAAAAGAAAAAAGCAAATTGTAAGAGACTGTATTTTCAAAGCATCTCATTCCTGTTGACACAGTGTGTTTCTTAGGAGTGACTTTTTAATTATAAAGAAATTGAGCACATGAGGAGTCAAGAAAATCAGTTTAGAGGGAGTGGGAATCTGCTTTCTGATTTAATTCATTCGGAAAGAGAGTGACAAATTCCTCCAGACTTCTGAATTCTTTTGGATTAATTATATTTTTCTGTGTATATAAGCCAACTACCATCAGTGAGTGTGAATACAATTGAAACTAACCCTGCCTGTGGATTAAGGTATCACATGGCTGTGATCCGAGTCCTTGGTACTTGGGGGGATGGAAGCAGGAGGATTCAGGGTTCAAAGTCAGCCATCACTACATAGTCAGGGTGAGTCCAGCCTGGGATACATTACACTTTGCCTCAATAAGAAAATTATCCAGAGTCTTGTGGTGGAGAGAAGTTCTTGACGTTATTTTTCACAAATTTCAGGCTACAGATGAGTAATTACTTTCCACCACACAAACCATTTATCCACAGAAATAAATTAGTGACAGTGAATTTGAGGTTTCATAAGCGAATATGATCATGACCAGGTTATATCCACCTGACACAGGCTCAAAGTTATTTGAGAAAAGGGAACCTCAATTGCAAAGATGCCTCCATAAAATTGGCATGTAAGCAAGTCTATAGTGAACCGTCTTGGTTAACCATTGATGTGGGAGGGTGTAGATGTAACCAACCGTCTTATTAAATAAGAGACACAGAGCCAATGTAAAGATAAAAGTCCAAAAGGTCGGAGCTAAGAGCCTTACCCGCCTGCTGCAGCTCGCCTCTTCAGCCAAGAGAGCTACTTCCTGCCTGTTTGTCTTTAAATAGAGTTTTTTGTTCTGCCTTCTCATTGGTTGTAAACCCAACCACGTGACTGTCTCGTCACTGTCTGTCTGTACAGACCTCCGGACACACATTGGAGCGTGTGTGTCCAGTGCTGGCTGCATCCTTGAACACACAGAGATCTACCTAGCTGGAGGGCCCAGCTCACTGTGGGCAGCACCTTCCATGGGCTGGTGGTCCTGGAGTGTATGCAAACGCAAGCTGAAAGAACCATGGTAGCAAGCCAATAAGCACTGTTCCTCCATGGCCTTTGCTTCAGTTCTAGCCTCCAGGTTCCTGCCTTGTTTGACTTCCTGCCCTGACTACTTACTCTCTGTGATAGACAGGTACCTGAAAGCGTAAGCAAAATAAACCTTCCAACAATTGCTTTGTATCATTGTGTTTCATCACATCGATAGAAACCCTGCCTACAACCCAGGGAAAGCCTGTGTTTTCTCTTCATTCTTTCAGCTTATTATTTGTTTGGCTGTCTAATATAATTTCCCTCCGTTCACTAGTCCACTCATCTTAACAAGTTTGGGATCTACTATGTACTTGCAATCCAACTCTATGGTCCTTCTTCCGCTGACGACCCTAAATGTGCTGGCCCATGACGGACTTCTCAGCACTCTGGAAGTCTAAGGCAGGAGGGTTGCTGTGAGTTGAAGCAAGCCTGAGCTACAAAGAGAATACCAAGCCATCCAGAGCTACATACCAAGAGCCTGTCTCAATGAAGAGAGGAGAGGAAGAAGGAAAAGACATGGAGAGGAGAAATTGTACATGTGTGGGTCTTCTCATACCATAGACAAGGATGGGAATCTAGTGTGAGACCAATATTCTTAGTTATCAGTTAAGTGAGATGTTTGGGGATGGCTGACAATTCCATTTCTCAAGTTAGTAATTCACTCATCTTTTATAGAAGAATTTGTTTCCTTGGCAGATCCCTAGGATGGTACCTGAACTTCTGTAGATGAGAATAATGGCCCATCCTTTCTTTTAGGAAGTAAAACTGGGTATTTTTTACCTTGACACAGCTCTGAAAACTAGACTGGAAGTTTTCTGGAAAACTAGACTGTGGAAGTTGCTTAGAGAGGGAGAACTTTCCAAAAATCCTTCCCCTAAAGTATCCTTTGGATTCCTATTATTATATAGAATCTGATATTTTTAAGGAAAGCTGGCTCTTGCCAAAGTGGCAGCATGGCAGTACCTTCATGTGGATCATTGAGGTGGGTACCATACTGAGGAACGAAGCATCCTCCTTCCCCTTGCAAAGCAGATCGGGGGAGGTGTGGACTGCT
>CABHPQ010142240.1:2110-14282 GCA_902168405.1 Peromyscus aztecus | reverse complement strand
GGGGTCAGAGCTATTAGCAAGCCATAGCGAAAGCCGGTTGTGGTGGTACACGCCGGTAGCATTTGCTAAAGGAGGGGCACACCTTTAATCCCAGCACTTGGTAGGTAGAGCTAAGCAGATCTCTGTGTGTTCAAGGATACAGCCAGCATTGGAGACACACACTCCAATGTGTGTCCAGAGGTCTGTACAGACAGGCAGTGACGAGGCAGTCACATAGTTGGGTTTACAACCAATGAAAAGGCAGAACAGAACTCTATTTAAAGACGAACGCACAGGAAGTAGCTCTTTTTCGGAGAGGTCTCTTGGAGGAAGAGGCTAGCCAGCAGCAGGCGGGTAAGGCTCTTAGCTCTGACCTCTTGGGCTTTTATCTTTACATTGGCTCTGTGTTTCTTATTTAATAAGACCGTTCGTTACATCTACAGGACCTAGCACTGTCTCTTCTGCAAAGAGCTGCTTCCCCAGTGACTCAAGCTTCTCCCAGCATACATGCTGGATGACCTGTCACAGTGAAGAGGGACAGTGGCCAGTGCTGGGATCAGGTGGGACAAGGCTCAGTCTCTTTAATGCACATGAAACAGAACCGTCTTCCTCCAAAAACATGGGCCCCTAAGAAACAGGGGCCCCAGAAGTTGGATCTTCTTATTTATTATTCTGTCCCGGTCCATTGGATCCTCAAGGAAAAGATGAGCTTAGAGCAGCGGTTCTCAGCCTTCCTAATGCTGAGATCCTTTAATACAGTTCCTTATGTCTGGTGACCACAACCATAAAATTATTTTCGTTGCTACTTCATAACTGTAATTTTGATACTGTTATGAATCATAATGTAAACAGCTGTGTTTTCCAACAGTCTTAGACAGCCCCTGTGAAAGGGTCATTTGATGCCTTTGGGGGTCGCGACCCCCATATTGAGAACCACTGGCCTGGAGGCGCTGGTAGACAGAGCGTTTGTGTAAGTGTGTATGCCAAGTGACACTCAGAAGCAAGCTGGCAAGCCACTCTGTTGTCACAGTTTGGCAGAAGGCCTGTCAGTTCCCAGTCACTCCGTGTTTCGAAGGGTGTTCCCCCCTCACAAACTAAAAAGACACAACACATGGCCTACAGGGCACATTTCCCAACGTGGGCCAAGCAGAGTCCAGTGAGGGGAAAGGTGACGAATTGTGAAAGATCACATAGGCCCTTCCTGGAGTCAGCAAGGACATGCAGAATACACGGGTGGCGAGCAGAAGGTCACTCACTAGTATCTTTTGTAGGTGGTCACAAATCAGAACAGAAGGAGAGTGTGTATGTAGTCAGTGGAATCATTTCTAAAGAAAATTTTTCACACAATTAAAATATGCCCACATCACAGATGGAGAACATTTGCAAGAAGGAATCATGTGAGAAGTGATGTTCCAACTCACCATCTGCAAAAGACCCATGAGTAGAGCGCCCCCCATCACAAGCCACTGACTAGAGACAGGGTGGACCATTGGGTAGAGTACCAACAGCATGGGCCACTGAAAACAGACAGAGTGGACCTGCTGGTAGAGCCCCCACATCACAAGCCACTGAACCCACTGCTGATAACACTGAGGAGATCTTATTGTTAAAACCAAGTTGATGGCTTCCTTGGCCCTTCACACATTTTGGTTTGTGTAAACTGGGTTAAAAGGTTGAATTTCAAACAGGTATGCACTCACGTTGCTTAGTAAAACATTGACTTCAAGTATTACACCCTTTTAGAGTTAAGATAACTAAGCTCTGAAAGTGCCATTCATCCAAAATACATCCAGCATGTCCTCAAACGTTTGGGTAGGTACTCTTCTCTTATTTCTAATAAAGTGGTTCTTCGGTCTCAGTTTTATTCACACATACCCAGTCATGTGCCGTGTAGTGAAGTTTGGGTCCGTACTGGGCCACACCTACAGTGGCATCTCATAGGTTTATGATGGAGCTGAGCCTAGCGATGTTGGAGTCAGCACGATGTGCAATGCGCTTTCCCTGTGTGGGCAGAGATGCTGTGTGAGCCAACCCACTGCCCTGCCAATTTCATAACCCTATAGCACACAGCTACACACAGTGTGGAGTACTTGACAAGGATGAGAGGTTTGCGTTTTTACCATGTTATACCCCTACCGTTATTTCAGAACAACTCCCGGCTTGTTTATGGTGTGCACGTGTATGTGTGGACACGTATGTGAGTGCATATACATGCATGCGGAGGCCTGAGGTCAGCATCAGGCATCTTCCTCCATAGATCTCCACCTTATTGTTTTGAGGCATGATCGCACACTGACCCTGGGGCTCACCGAATCAGCCGGATTGACTGGCCAGAGAGCTCCATGGATCCTCCCATCCCTGCCTTCCCAGAACCAGGGTGACCGTGTGCGCAGCTGTACCTTGCCTTTTTGGTTTTTTTTAAACATGGGTGCTAAGGCTCAAACTCAGGTCCTTGTGCTGACACAGCGGACATTTTACTGACTGAGCCAGCTCCCCAGCCCCCAGCCCCCCTACTTATAAAAAAGAAAGATTACTATAAAACAACGTGCCGCAGCACATGAGCAGTGACCCCGGGACTTGTACTTTCCCTGTCTCTTCATTGCATAGTTTCCTCTCATGCCTGGTTAGACTCATGTAGTTTTCTTTATTGTGGCCCTGGGGACAGTAAGCAGTGTCATATTCGTACGTATGTCCACTGGAGCCAAGGTGTGGTCACCTATACTGTTGGGGTATCTGCAGGTTCACTCTGCAGTGTTACAAGCCACCATGAAATCAACTGAGGACTCATCTCTCAGAACTGTCTCCACTCTTAAGAGATGCATAACGGTGTGTGACGCACGCCTTTAATTCTAGCACTTGGAGGCAGAGGCTGGTGGATCTCTGTGAGTTCAAGGCCAGTCTGGTCTGTATATGGGATTCCAGGCCAGCCAGGGCTACATAATGATATCCTGTGCAGAAAGAGGGGGTGGGGAGATTATTCCCATCTTACAAACTTGTCTTGAGAATAAAATAAGAATATTTAGCATAGAATTTGGTATCTGGTAGTTATTCAATGATTCAATTCCCCGTTCTCTCTACATGCCATTGTAGAACAAGTAATTGATGTTTATTGAGCACTTACTGCCTAAACTTTGGTATATCTGGAACTAAGAGTTCACTCTCTACTAGCATAGACAGTCACTTGAAGAAAGACTGTGGTAGCAACTATGAGTCTATGCCAACATTGCTGGTAACTTAGAGTGTGCAGGAGAGTTTTCGGGGTGTGACGCCACCTAGTGGAATCTTTGACAGAGGAAGAAAAGGTAAGGGGGCAGTATTCCACACAGAGGAGGAGCATGCACAAGATGTAAAGTCTCAGGGCTGGAGAGATGGCTCTGTGGTTAAGAGTGCTTACTGCTTCTGCACAAGGCTACAGTTTGTTCTCAGTACCATAACAGTGGCTCACAATCACCAGTAGCTCCAGTTTCAGGGGAGCTGATACCTTTCCCTGACCTCTGCAGAAGTCTGCATGCACATGGTACACTTACTCATGGAGGCACGCACACATACACATGTAAAGAAACGATAGTTAAAAACTTTTTGTTGTTATTGTTTCATTTTTTGAGACAAGGTTTCTCTGTGTAGCAGCCCTGGCTGTCCTGGAACTCGCTCTGTAGACCAGGCTGTCCTCAAACTAAGAGATCTGCCTGCCTCTGCCTCCCGAGTGCTGGGATTAAAGGTGTGCACCACCACCACCCAGCAGTAAAAAACATTTTATTAAATGACATAAAGTTTCATTAAATGGCTCAGGACTCTGGGGCCCTAGAATGAGTACCGTTGAATCCTAAAGCCACGGTGGGAAGTCCGCATGGATCCAGCAAGTGCAGCAGTTCCAATTCCAGTCACAAGCAGTGGGGCCGCTGAGCCAATGCACCCTGAGCTTGGGTCGTGAGGGGCTCTCAGTGTCCATGGTCTGAGGGGGCCGGGATGCCCTAGTCACGGTGCAGATGTGAGGCAGAAGCAAGGGACTCTCTGGTACAAAAACATAATCCTGTGGATTAAATCATGCTCTCTCCAAACTCACACATGAAGCCCTCACCTCTACTGTCGTGGTGTTTGGAGATGGAGTCTGTGCAGGGTAACTAGGGTTAGGTGAGTTGGTGCTCCTTTCCTGTGGTTAGAACATAGGTGACTTTGATAGAATTGGTTCAGACATTTTATCATGAAGACAGTTCTGGGTTTTTGTTGTTTTGCCTTTCTGTTGCTCTTACTCTATTTTTTCCTCCAACGAGGTAGAAAGTTGTCCTCTTCCTGGTGTCGTCAAAGAGCGAAGTCTCCAAACTGCTCCTCTCGACCCCTTCCACGCAGCTCTTGTGTCTAGTGAGCACCAGGGCCACTGCTTTATGAAACTGGAATAAGAAAATGAATGAATGGCTGAGTGTGTGAGCGAGGGCCAGAAACAAGGGACCCGTGCCATGGTTCCTTCTCATCCTCTCTTCTTCAGTCTTAACTTTTCTTTTCAACACCTAACATGACTTGTATTGGGTGGTGACCTCTCCTTCATTCATCCTTGTCTTCATTAGAAGCAAAGTTTTAGGGACAGTGAGGTGGCTGGGAAAGTTGAGGCACTTGCTGCCAAGCCTGATGATCTGAGTTCAGTCCCCAGGACCTACAAACTGAAAGGCGAGAACCACGTTGTCCTCTGACCTCCACATGTGTGCCGCGGCATACACACAAGCACACACAATACCCAAAGAATGTTTTATGAGCAAAGCTCATTCGAACTCAGAGACTGAAGCCGCGTGAACAGGGCCTGCACAGATCTGCACCAGGGCTCTGAGAGTATATGATAGCTTCCGGTTTAGTGTTTTTATGGGATTCCTGAGTGTGCGAACAAGTAGTTATTTTATTCTTGTGTCTTCTCTTAGGCTCTTGTCTTTCTGTCTGTTTGCCTTGACCAACTCCGATGTGACAGTTTCTGTTTTATCCTATATTTTATTTTGTTATATCTTATTATCTTCCCCAAGAAGCCTGTTTGTTTTCTAAGGAGAGACAGAAAGGGGGTGGATCTGGATGAAGGGGAGGTGGGGAGGAACTGGGAGGAGTAGAGGGAGGGGAAATTGTAATCAGATATATTATGTGAGGGGAAAAAATCCATTTTCAAAAAAAGGAAAAAATTAAAATGTTTTTTTAAAGCAAGATTTTAGAGCACTCTAACATGGCCATGTCTGGCAATACTCTCACTTTCTGCTGTTGTACATAGGGTCCCTAAATAAAAGCTGGATATCATGCCTCTGATATCTTGTTTGGGTCATACACAAAAGGTCACTGCTGCTGAACTGTGTGTAGAAACAGTTGGGCTATTTTTGAAAATATTTTCCTTTGGTAATGCTGGAAATATTTAAGGGCAGGCAATAAAAAAAAAACAAGATACATCCTATTTGGTAGTATTTTGCTTTCAATGCGGATTTGGGGCTCCAATTTGCTACACTTTTACATAGTAGTTTGAACTTGGAAGGAGTTTTGCAGGAGAGTAAAAACGACATCTTTGCATAAACAGTAATCATCTCTTCAAAAATAAATCTCGAATAACGTTTGGTGGAGTTACTATTTCTAGTTGCTTGTTTTACAGTGCTGGGAACGGAACCCACGGCCTTTATCAGGCAAGCACTCTACCACCAAGCTACACCGCAGCCCTTAAACTGTCTTTACGAGTTAAAATGCCGTGAGAGGTCTCTAGGAAGGAATGGTGTCCTTATTACATCTTCCCTATCATCAGTCAGTTATTGCCTATTCTTGTAGAACTCGACAGTTTACAAGAGCTCACAAATTCAGAACACATAAGGAGCAGGAGTGAAGGGCAGGACTCAGGATGTGGGTTCTCTCTCCAGCAATTAAAAAAAAAAGTGAATTAGAAAATGTTCAAACGATGCCTATTTTTCATTACTTCCAGTATTCATTTGTATCCAGTAATCACATAGACATGTAAATGTGTTATAAAGCACACTTCAGTGCCTAAGTGTGCTAGGTATTTTTCTTGTTGCTATGACAAAAGAAGACTTGACCACAGCAACCTAAGGAGCAAAGGGTTCACTCCGGCTGATGGTTTCAGAGTCCATCATGGCGGGGAAAGCCCGGCGGCAGGAATGGGAGGTGGCTGGTCACATTGCATCTGCAGTCAGGAAGCAGGGAGCCGTGAATGCTGCTGCTCCATTCTCTTTGTCTTTTTTGATTCAGACTGGGACCCAACCCATGGGACTGTACCATCCACATTCACAGTAGGTCTCTTCAGTTGAACTCCTCTGGAAATACCCTCCTAGACCCATCTGAAGGTGTGTTTCCATGGTGACCCTAAACCCAGTCAAGTTGACGGTGACTATGAACTGTCACGCAGATGAGCATATTTTCTGTAAGCAGTGTGGCGACTGTTCCCACAGAGTCTGTGCCACCCTTATGGAAGCTGGGCTGTCCTCATAGCTTGCTAATGCCATCTTTCCCAACAGAACCCATCTACAAAGACAGTCCAAGGGATCTTTAGCAGACAGGCACTGGATCATCTGACTATCTCTGAAGTGCCTCTTGTAAGAGTCTGGTCAGTGGGACTGTTTTCTTCTGGGCGGTGATGGGTGACATTGCCCTGGGTGATGTCCAGGCAGGCAGAACACTCAGTCATTCTTCGTGATACAGTGTTTGAGACTACAATATGTGCTGAGTTGCTGAGTCACCCATGGAGGGTGATCCTGCCCCCCATGGAGTTATAGGTTGGTGAGAGCAATTCCTCTAACCAAGCAAATTGGTCATTACAAACTGTGATAACTGTCATGAAGGATTCAAATGATATGGTGTGGCATGCATGGGTGACACTTAGGGTAGGGTGGTCAGTATGGCTCAGCAAGGAGGCAGCGTGTAAGGATGGGAACCTTACACCAGGAGCTGCTGCATCCCTCACAGAGACCCCTTAGTTTTGCTATGAACCGAAGAATGGTAGCATCCTGTTTTAGACTTAAGATCTCAAAGGTTGGTCTCAAGGTCATGGGTCGGTTTGCTCCTATAGAGCCAGATACAGATGAGAGAGTGTGAAAGGGAGACTTAGACTCTGGAGGCCACAGGGAGGTTGGCTCAAGACTGGCGCTGGAGGAACCCTGGCCATGAAATAGAAAATAGAACTAGACTCTTCTCTTATGAGTAAGTTTTATGGGAAAGTCAAAATGACGGCCAGGCTCTCCTGTTTCTGCATGCAAATAAACACATATTAATAGCTTTTTAAAAAAAGAGTGAAGTAGGACTTAGGAAATAACTTAGTCGAGTGCTTAGTCGAGTCTGTGCCAAACCAGCACAGAGACCTAAGCTCTGATCTCCAGCACCCATGTAAGAAGCCAGGTGTGGTGTTGTGGACCTGTGTTCTAGTGCTGTGAAAATGGAGATAGGAGGGTCCCTGGAGACCACTGGTCAACTTTTCTAGCCAACAAAGACAGGTTCAGGGGATCCTGTCTCACAAACTAAGGTGGAAGCCAGGTATGGAGGCACCTGCCTTTAATCCCAACACTTGAGGGAGAGGCAGAGGGATCGCCATAACTTAGAAGCCAGCTTAGTCAACATAGCAAGTTCCAGGTCAACCAGAGAGATACAGTGAAACCCTGTCTCAAAAAGGGGTGGGGATGGGGGTCTGGACAGATGGCTCAGCAGTTAAGAGCACTTGCTGCTCTTGTAGAGGACCTTGATTCGGTGGCTCACAACTACCTATAATTCCAGTTCCGGGGACCCAATGCCCTCTTCTGACCTCTGCAGGCACCAGGCATACATGTGGTACACATACATTCATTCAGGCAGGACACTCACACGCATAGAATAAATCTGAAAACAAATGGTCGGGAGTGACAGAAAAGAACACACGACATTCGCTTTCAGTCACCACATATATACACTCACACATGTGAGCATGCACACACCACACACACAAAAGTTTAAAAGGAAAGAGAAAGTTTAAAGATAAGTTAGAGTGGGACAGTGGTGAGGCCTTTAATCCCAGAACTTGGGAGGCAGAAGCAAGTGGATCTTTGTGAGTTTGAGGACAGTCTGGTCTACAAAGTGAGTTCCAGGACAGCCAGGACTGTTGCACAGAGAAACCCTGTCTTGAAAAACAAAACAACAACAAACCCAAGCCGAATGGAGGATTGGGTTGTAGCTCAGTAGTAAAGCTCATACCAAGGTCTTGAATTTAACCACTAGCACCCCACCCCACCTCTGCCCCAAAGGGAATAATACTGAAGCCCAATCAGAATGAGAAGGGGAAACCAGATACCCAATAAAATAATGCCAACCATCACATCTGTGTTTTTATCACTTCAACCTGTTCCCTTTGCATTAAAAAGCTTCAACAGTCAGAACACCTGCTGACACACACACATACACACACACACACACACACACACACACACACACGCGCGCGCGCGCGCACATTCCCATGTTTGTGTCAGTGCTGGGTTTTTACAGACAAGGCTGTTTTGAGGACTCGGCTTCTTAACTGTAATATCTTGTGTCTTTTTGCTTCTTTGCTATTCCCGGGAGCCTGCCTTCTCCGTGAATCCCCTTCTAACAGGATGTTATGGTTTATTTTTTCTCTGCCCCTTGCCTGGTGGCTGGCTGAATCTTTGACCTTTGAGTACTACAATCCTTTGTGCAGGGTTCCGGTTTCTCTGCTATCTTGGGAACTCCTGCTGTTCGGCTGCAGTATCCATATTCACAATCCCTGAGCCATTAATGCCTCTAGATGCCAGCTGTGGGGTGAGAGCCTTTTCTATTCTTCAACACAGTTTTCTCATCTCACTTAGAAAGATTTCTTGTTTCTTGTATTACTGATGATCTCTGTCGTGGAGCATTCTCTATGGAGCTAGTTATCATGAGAGCTGAGCAGCCCTCAGAGGCCTTCAGGAGAGGAAGGTGGGACAAGTGGAGAGAGGCATGGACGGGAGTCTGGCATGAGTTCTCCGAAGGGCTTTCCTCCTTAGTTGTGTGGCATGAGAAAGTCACGATGTCCCCACAGACTTGTTTCTTTGTCTGTATAGTGGAACTCGAACTGGCTTTATACCCAGACAACCTGCTGTTCTGAAGCGATGTGGGGTGGGAGGAGATAGTGATGGGTAAGAGGTGTGGGGGGCACTTTTTCCCCTGCCCCTATCTCTGTGCTGGGATGGAACAGAGGTTCAGAATATGTAATTGAGCTATGGCCTCATTGTTTGGAGAAGGTATTTCGTGGTATTAAAATGGCTGGATGAACCATCTCTCAGGTCCTTTCCATCTATGAAAGATGAGTTTTTGTGCTTCCTTTTGTTCCGATTATTGGAGGAAAAGCCTCGCCAGCCAAGGGGACCAGGCGTGGGACCGGGGTGGAGCCCCAGAGCTCCCTATTGGTATCACAACAGAAAAAAAAAAAAAAAAACGGCAGTGATGGTATGTCTGGGCTCAGGGCAGGGTGCTGCATGTCACAGCAGGGAGTGCGCAGAGCTGCTCGCCTTGTTCTGGGACATGAAAAAGAGAAAAAGGATGGGCTTGGGGTGCCACAGTTCCCTTGGAGAGCTCAACCCTGGTGACAGAAGACCTCCCACTAGACCAGTCTCTTAAAGGCTCCCCAGCTCCCAGTAGCACTGCAGACTGTGGACCAAGGCTTTCACCACATGGGCCTTTGAAGAATACGTCCACACTGAAGCATGTGGAGTTTATGCCCTTGATCCAGGCTGTGTGGTCCAAGACTTAAGATCTATCTATATGTCAAGGAAATAGACATCCTCCCTTTAGAAGGCATGAATGCTGCTCTATGTAGGAATGTAAAGAGGAAAGAAAATGTCAGTTTTTATGACCTGAGGTTTGTGGGTTTTTTTTTTTTAATTTTTTTTTTTTTTAATTACTGGCCTGGAGAGATTCAGTCATTAAGAGTATTTGCTGCTCTTACAGAGGATGGGGGTTTGGTTCCCAGATCCACATGGCAGTTAACAATCATTTGTAATGCCAGTTCTGGAGGATCCAACACTCTCTCCCGGCCACTGTGAGCACCGCATGCATGTGGTGCCCCAAATACATGTAGACTAAGCACCCATACACATAAAATAAAATTAAATGAAATCTTAAAAATTAATATATACACTATTTCCTGTTGATTTTTTTCCTCCTGACCCCCACACCCACCCTGTACCCTTCCATGCCCACATACTTCTCAATGGGTAGAGATGGAGCACCGAGTGCTGTTGGGCATACTCTGACCTGATTCCGTTCCTTTCTCCTTTCTCAAGGAGCCCAAGTCTTGCATTCTCTCTTCATCAGAGACCAGTTAAAACATAAAGGCAAATTGGCAGGGAGCAAGCTGGTCACCGGAAACTCAAAAGTGTCCAGGATGCAAACATCTCTTGTATGACTTGAATAAGAATGGCCCCCATAGTGACCAAGGGCTAAAGCTGGGAGATTGAAAAATGCAGACCATGAGGGCACTGCTCGTTACTCCAGTTCTGATCCGCTCCTGTACCAGGGGTCTAATCAGGCCTGTGTCTGCTTCCCTCTTGAGTAGACCAGAGGCCCCATCTAAACAGCCTTCCTGCAGCAGCTCCCCTCTCTAGGTGGCCAGACAGGAATTCCAGACCAGTGTTGTTTCCCAGGATGTTGACACAGCCGCCAAGTTCATTGGCGCTGGGGCTGCCACAGTTGGTGTGGCTGGATCAGGGGCTGGCATTGGAACAGTGTTTGGTAGCTTGATTATTGGCTATGCCAGGAACCCGTCTCTCAAGCAACAGCTCTTCTCCTATGCCATTCTGGGCTTTGCCCTGTCTGAGGCCATGGGGCTCTTCTGTTTGATGGTCGCCTTCCTCATCCTCTTCGCCATGTGAGGCTCCGTGGGGTCACCCAGCCATCCCTGCTGCATCGACTCCATGCCGGTCCTGGTGCTGGAGTGTGTTAAGCTTTACCATTAAACAACGTTTCTCTAAAAAAAAAAAAAAAAAAGAATGGCCCCCATAGGCTCATATATTTGAATGCTTAGTCACCAAGGAGGGGGAAAAGGACTAGGAGGATCAGGTGTGGCCTTCTTGGAGGAAGTGTGTCAGTGAGGTTGGGCGCTGAGGTTTCGGAAGCTCACACCAGGCCCGGTGTTTCTCTCTTCCTCTGCCTGAGGACCAGGATGTACTCTCAACTCCTGCTCTAATGCCATGTGTACCACTATGCTCCTGCTACGCTCCTCACCACAGTGATCATGGACTAACCCTCGGAAACTGTAAGCCAGTCCCAAAATAAATGCTTTCTTCTGTAAGAGTTTCCTTGGTCATGGTGTCTCTTACAGCTATAGACCAGTGACGAAGACAATTGTGTTTTTCCCGGAGGAGAGGCTCCCTGGAGTCAGTAGTATTGGCATGACATTCAGCACTGAGGGCTGTTAGAGGGGTCTGTTTAGCTGGAGAAACTATTCTTTATCGAAGGATAATGGCTGGGTGCAGATGACTCCTCTAACGATGCTCGAGAACAGATTAGATTCTTGGATGGGCTTTGTGAAAAAGGCCTTTCATTTCCTCCGGTTCATGGGAAGCAACTTTAATTATGAATTGCAACGCCTCTGGATTAGGTAGGCATTTTACTTTATTGAGGAATTTGTGGCCTGCAAGAAACCTGATATAAACCTAAAACTGAACATCTCAGATTTCAGAAGAAAGGAAAGCAAAGTGTTCTATTTCTATCCACAACCATTTAAGAGGGGCAGGGAGAAGGCAGGGCAAGAAGGGAGTGTGCATTCCTTGGGGTACCTGAGTGTTTCACAGTGAATTCATTTGTGATCTGATTTTTGTATTAATCAAGCTCGCCCTTTCTAGGAGGTTCTTCCTGCCCTTCTTTGCACTCTCCATCTCTCTTCACTAAACATGCACCTGCTGCCTTCTGCCCATGCTGGTAAAATCTAGTGAGCCTCTGACCCTTATTCCAGTGTTTCTCACAGCAGTTTCTCAGCTCACAGCACCAAGAAACAACATGTGCACACAAGTGAATCCTTGTATCTGTCAAGAGCAGCTTGCCTCCATCTGCAAAGCCCAGATTGTCTTTTCCATGTCTTATCTTGCTGACTAGTGAATGGGAAGTATTCTTATCTTGGCTTGTGCACAGGTTAAGTGCAGGTATTACTTTTGCATGTGAGATTTGTGCAGTCTTTGGGTTGGGTTCTAACTGTGTTAGTCAGTCTGGTTTG
>CABHPQ010142237.1:0-15910 GCA_902168405.1 Peromyscus aztecus | reverse complement strand
CAGTGTCTGGCCCTTTATGTGGGTGCTGGGCTCAAACCCTGGCCCTCTTGATTGCATGGCAAGCATTTGCTCACTAAGCCGTCTCCCTGCCCTCAGTTGCTTTATTTTTATGTCTCTTTGCCCTGAAGGCTTGCCAGGACAACATACAGAAGATATTTTATTTAATTCCTTTAAGTGATTAACTAGAAATTCTCTAGAGTGTTGACTAGGCTTTTGTGGGAATTGTTTAAATGTAAACCATTTTCTACTTAGAAATTTGGGTCAGTAAATGAAATTGGAAATTGTTGATTCCCACAGTTTTTTAAATTGAGCTAAATGAATTTCTAGCAATTTGAAAAACCTTTTTAGACAAAGATTTGATTGGAGCAAAAGTGGGGAGACTGCAAATAAGGTTCCTGTGAGATGGGGGGTCCTTATTAGAGAACTTTGACTCTTGTCTCTTTTTCATATTATGCTTTCTTAATGACTTAAATTTAAGTAAACTTTTCAAGCCTAAAAATTTAGTTAAACTTCAATGTTATGCCAGGCCTAATGGTGCACACCTTTTATGCCAGCAATAGGGAGGCAGAGTTAGGCATATCTCTGTGAGTTCAAGACCAGCCTGGTCTACAAAGTGAGTCATAGACCAGCCAGGGCCAACCAGTGATACCATGCCTCAAATATTTTTATAAATTATTCGTTTTTATAACAATAATAAATAAATAAACTCAATTAATAATGAAAATAAAACAATAAAAAATAGCTAACAGATTTGGCATGTATGGGAGGTGTAAGGACCAGTATCCACTCAGGACAAGACAAGACCAAGTTCTCAGCACAAAGGAGATTTATTTGCCCCAGAGAGACAGGGGTCAGGGAATAAGAGACAAAGACAGGAGACAGAGGATGAGGGAGAAAGAGAAGGGAAGAAGTGAGTGTGGGAAAGGACACTTGTTAGGTGAGGTGGGGTGCAAAGGACTGCATCTGGATAGAGAGGAGACAGATATGGCACATAGGCAAATGGTAGTTTATAAAGATAAAGGGGGGAACCCAGTGTTAGGATGAGGCATTTAATTTTAATTAAGCATGTTAATTAGGAGAGCAAATGGGGGCTTTTGATAGCTGGACTTCAATACTTCCATAGCTGGACCTTGGTAGTCAGCCTCAGGAGGAGGAAGTGGCCAAATATGGGATGGGACCTTAGGGCTAGCTTTAGGAATGTAATGTAACCATTTTTTTTTTAGCAAGGCAGAGGGAATGGAGGGGAAAGGCAAGGCCTGCTAGAGCCATGTTTGACATCCTTCCTCCTTCAAGAGGGATTGGAGGGAGGATACCAGCAAGAGGCTAGAGGGAGAAAAGGGAAATGATGTAATTCTATTCCAACTAAAAAAAAAATCAATTTTTTAAAGTCTCAGGGCTATCATATGTATGTATATGTCCCAGAGGCTAATTCACAGCTAACTCATAACAAATTTGCAAAAGTATTGCCTTATTTTATGTTTTTTTTTAGCATGCAGCAACTGAGGGACTATATAAAATATACAAATAAACAGACAATCCAAAAGAAGAAACCATTCATTATATTACTTAAACTGAAGAATTTTCACAACCTTTTAAATAGCATACAGGTTTGGAAGAGCAGATTGGCTGGTCACTGTAGATAACTATCCCTGCTCTGTAACTGTTGACTGTAGGTCACATGTTCCACTAGGAATCATCACTAGAGACCATTATACTATTTCAAGGAGGAAGAACCTTCAAGAGGTGGGCACTAGTGGGAGGCCTTTGGTCGTCAGGAGTTTGCTCCTTGTTCCTCATTCAAAGAGGAGCCATTTGTTCTTCCATACATTTCTGCCATGATGGGACTCCATTCTCCTCTCTTACCATAGCAAAAGACAGGAGGATCACCAATATTAACCTTGAAATTACAAAACTGTAAGCTAAACAAACTCCTCTTCTTCATAGCTAGCCTGCCTTAGGCACTTCATGATAGCAAGAAGGCTTAATATTATTATGACTACATGGTCTTTAGAGCTAGCTCAATAACTAGACACACATTTGACGAACTCAAATCTTTATCATTCTTTTGTGTACGTGTGTGTGTGTGTGTAACAGAAGTTGATGTGGGATGTTTTTATCAATCACTCTCAGATTTAGTTTTGTTTGTTTTAATACAGAGTCTCACTCTTTGACCCTGGCAGAGCTGGAATTCACAGAGGTCTACCTGCTTCTGCTTCCTGAGTGGAGGGATTGAAGGCATGCATGATCATGACTAACTCCATCTTAGTTTTTGAAACAGGTTCTCTCAGTGAACCTGGTGCTCACTGATTCTTCTAGCCTGGCTGGTTTAGCCTGGGATCATATGCCTACAGTGCCACCCCTGGCTTTCTACATGGGTGATGGAGATTGAACTCAGGTTCTTATGCTTATCTGACAAAAACATTACCAACCGAGCTATCACCCCAGTTCCCTACTGTATCTTTTACTGAAAATCTCAGTTTTCTGCTGTGGGATTGTCTGTATGTCAAATTGCTCTGATTGGTCAATAAATAAAACACTGATTGGCCAGTGGCCAGGCAGGAAGTATAGGCAGGACTAACAGAGAAGAGAATTCTGGGAAGTGGAAGGCTGAGGCGGAGAGAAACTGCCAGCCGCCGCCATGACAAGCAGCATGTGAAGATGCCGGTAAGTCACAAGCCATGTGGCAAGGTATAGATTTATAGAAATAGATTAATATAAGATATAATAACAGTTAGCAAGAAGCCTGCCACGGCCATACAGTCTGTAAGCAATATAAGTCTCTGTGTGTTTACTTGGTTGGGTCTGAGCTGCTGCAGGACTGGTGGGTTAGAGAGATTTGTCCTGACTGTGGGCCAGGTAGGACCAGAAAAACTCTAGCTACAGCTTTCCTCAAAACTCTTCTGAAAATTCTAACTTCCACAAATGGAATATACTATTGTCGATATTTGCTGTTCCGTGTGGTATTAGCTGTTTTAATTTGCCATCATTCTCAAAAGCATCAAGGCTAATGAACAGAGAAGTCCTCAAGTGACAGTAGAATATTCTATTACTGTTATTTCACCTTTAAAATCATAAATGTAGCATGAGTGGAAAGAAATTTCAGATTTTTGTAATTATCATATAGATACTTTAATCATTAAGTATAAATAAAGTAATAAACCTTTCACCTACATTCCTTAAAGTCTGACCAGTTTTTAGCAAATCCATCAGCACTCACTGTCCTTAAAAGGAAGACTGGAATTCCCCAGCAGAAATCCCTGTGGAAGATGACAGAACTCTTAGCTACTCCTGAGTCTTCATCACTCAAAGAACATTCGGGTAAGCCTGGAGAGATGATAGCCTAGTGGTTAAGAGCACAGGCTGCTCTTCCAGAGAACCCAGGTTCAATTCCCAGCACACACATGGAAGCTCACAACCATCTGTCACTCCAGTTTTCAAGAATCCGATGCCCTCTTCCAGCCACTGAGAGCATCGGGCATTACATGGCGCACACACATACATGCAAGAAAAACACTTATACACATAATAACAAATAAGTAAGAATTTTAAAATCAAACAAACAAACAAAAAACTGATCAGCTTCACTAGACAAGGGTTTTGCATCCTACCAAAATTCTTGTGTGGCGTCTATACTCTGAGTGTAATAATATTTAGGTTCTGGGCTTTAAGAGACTGTTAGGACCTTCCTTAATCGGGTTCAATGCCTATGTGGACAAGGCCAGAGAGCTAGCTGGTAATTTTTTTTTTTTTTGGTCACATTAGGATACAACATGAAGTTAGCAAGCTGTAACACAGGGGATAGCTTTGCTGTGTCCATGCTGGCACAGGTCAAACTTTTGTTCTTTAGAATTATGTGAAGGAAAGTTTTTCTGAGTTTTGTTTTTGATACAGGGTCTCATGCTGCCTAGGCTGAAACTGGTCTTGAACTCTGATCCTCCTTTCTCTGGCTCCCATGTATGACAAACATGCACTGCCATGCCCGCCCAGGCAGGTCTTGTTTGCTGAAGACACTTCTTCTACAGTCATCTGTTACAGGAGACGGTGACTAAGTCTCTAACAGTAAGATACAAAGAATGAAGTTTGGGCTCCAGCGTGCAGTGATTCTGGTGAAGTTACAGATTTGGTCATCCAGTGCTTCTGTTGATCACTATCTACTTGTTTTGCAGCATTGCAGAACCAAGTCAATAATTAAAATATACCCACAGATCACATTTTGTTCCTTTATAGTCACTTGTCAGAAGCTCGTATGCATTTAACCATAGAACTGAATGATGGAGCAATACCAGCTCAAATATTTGAATATTTTTATTATTAGTTTGCTAAATCCTATGTTTCTCTAATCTTTACCAATCTGTGCTATGGGGCAAGAGACAAGGGTTTCTTAAACATTTTCACTCATAACTCATTTTGGTTTGAGAACTTTTTATACATCTTTGGATATATAAGTATTGGTTGTAGTATTAAGGCAACTCCACATAGTTAAAAGGGAGGTTTATTTTGTGGGGTAACTTAAAAGTAAAGGGATAGGTTACAGGGTCCAGGAAAGGTATGGTGCAGTCCAGCAGTGTTCTCTGGAAAGCTCTGCTCAATCTACCTCCAGCATCCAGGATCGAGGAACCAAGAGAGCCAGCCCATCCGGATCTTGGGTCTTAAGGACTCCTGTCTCGGGCCCGCCTTGTAGGCATGACAGTTACCAAAGCCTCAATGGGGGTAGTACTTCCAGATCAAAGCCGGAACGGCTACCCACTACATATAAGTATATAAAGTAGGAATATAGTTCAAGCATTCACTAACAATAAACTGTAAAGACATTTGTTCTAAAACAATGTAGTTGCTATGTATAGAATTTTACCCTTTATAAAGACTAAAGCACTTTTGCATACTAATAAAATGTATGTGCTTGTTTATTTTCACAGAAAGAATTAAATCTTAGATGGATATTCTACAGTGTAGGATGGGAAGCATCTTCAACATCCTTCAAAATTGATCTCTACCTATTTGGAATCATCAATTCTGAAGACACTAATTCCATAAATACACAGTGCAAAATGGCAAAAATATGCTTGTGTCCACTTCAGAAATTATGGGAAACAAATTTTTCTGAAGGTAAAAGTCACTTAACAAATTTTTAATGAAATTCAAGCTGGCAAATCAAACAGTAATTCTAAAACTCTAACATTCTAACCTACATACAAAGCAGGCTATTTTGATACTTGTATACAGAGGAATGATGGCAGGAAAGTAGTAAAAGTCTTCAGTTTCTACACATAAATCTGTTTTCATAAGAACACAAAATTCTGTACGTACAGCACAAACATTGCAACTCCGCACTGTGTGACAGTCTTGATGTGTGCCGAGACATTTAAGGGGGTGTGAACTGGTGATGAGAGGTGTGACAGTACACACCGTGCAGAGTGCTCAAGTTGTGTGTTCAGAACTAAGGATGCAATGTGACAATGTCACAGTACGGTGCTAACTACATTCACATGGCTGTGTAACACATATCCAATATGTTTTTATCTTGTTCTACACATTAAAATTCTATTTCTGATCTCTTTCCCTTATCCTAGACCCTGTCAACCATCACCTTACTTTCTGTTACTGTGACTTGATTACTCTAGATATCTCCCACGAGTGGAGTCATGAATTGTTTGTTCCTGTGTAAATGGCTTATTTCATTCAGCATGATGACTTCTAGGTTACAGATATTCTTCTTTCTAGGTTGAACAATATTTCACTTTAACTATATATCATACTGTTTCACCCATTTATTTGTTCTATCCTGCTTTCATTTCTTGGATATTGTGAATAATGCTATAATAAGCATAGTTGTGCAAATATTCCTCTAATACCCTGATTTAAAGTGTGTGTGTGTGTGTGTGTGTGTGTGTGTGTGTGTGTCCATCCCCAAAGTAAGAGTGCTGGATCTTGACACAAAAATCTTTAGGATTTTTAGAAACTTGGCACTGTTTTCAATAGAGACTTCACTGTTTTACAGTCCCAACAGCATTCAGCATTGTGTAAATGTGAATAACAATAAAACCCAGTCCATTTCACTCGTGACCATGTTAATAGATATGCAGTGCTGTGCTAACTCATTGTAAATTTGATTTGTATTTTTCTAATCATTAGAGATTTTTGAACATCCTTTCATATGATTTTTAGCCTTTGTCCTTTTGTATATAGTATTTAGAGAAGTGACTTTTCAAGTCTTTTGTTCTTTTATAAACAGATTATTTTCACTGTTGTTGAGTTATATTGATGTCACTTTTGTTACATTTTATTACCTTTGCAATATTAGTTCTCTACCCAGAAAACAGTGTTTTTATGTGTAATGACCAGTGGGATAATCAGCATATATTCTTCTATTTTAGTAGCACTTATGTTTCTAACCATTTGTTTAATCATAATATACAATGATCATCATAGCCCCATTTACTGCACCCATTGGGGACATGGTTACTTATTAACATTCACGAATGCACGTGTGTTGTGATAGCTGCTGCTACCATGACTTTAGTTCCTCCCAAGAGTGTGAGTTCTAACACAGTACCTCACCCGAGAGCATCTGAAGCAAAACTAAAGGAACCCTTGTTTTCATGCCCCACACCACCCTCAAGGAGCAAGAAGACTGTGTGAACATTTTTCCTTTCATAACACCCCTTAACTCACTGCACACTCTCAATAACTGTATCATCTTCCTTCCATGTTTTCAACACAAAAGTTTCCTACTGAGATGACACAGGCTAGAGATTCTCTTTTTCACTCCAGTCCCAATGACATCAAGTTGCACTGAGCGTACAGAAATGGGACCATATCTGCCAGGCAACAAAGAAATGTTTCCAGGTCTTTGACATTTAATATATGTATATCCCAGATCTTGATAACAGCATCAAATAAGATCATCAGAAAACAACAACAAAAATCACCTTTCTCAAACTTTTCACAGATTATTTTTTGGCAGATGTCTGGGTCTGAAATATTTTAAGCTTTGTGGGTTTTTTGGACTTTGTCATGATGACTCAACTCTGCCTGACATTGCACTGTGGAAGTAGCTATCAATGCTATGCAAATGAATATGTGAATGTGTGTGACTGAATTACAATAAAGTTTTATTTAGGTAATCAGAAACAAAAAAACAAACAAACAAAAGTTCAGGTCATTAATAGACACTGTTTATTTGTTTGCTTTTGCTTCATCTACCTTTAGGAAAGTAGCAATAGTCCAGGCACCATTGAGTCTGGAATAGGATATATATCATATGTTTTATTTACATATATATTATAGGTAATATATACATATATACACATACATACCCCTGGATCACACTATTTTTTCCGAATCCCCAATTTCAACACAAACCCATAACAATGTATCTAATGAGAACTGATGGTCAGTTCTCTTGAGTGTTGAGCATAAAACAGGTCTACAATGAAGACTTGCAATCCTTTGTCATCTACAACTTTTCAAACAGGTGTTTTCATTTCCCATGTCAATTTTTATTTTCCCACTACTATTTGAGGTAATGAGGAATATAAAAACTCCACTGAGAGTGATGTTTCTGTTTCTTCAGCTAAAGCTGCAGGAAAAGTGTTTTGTTCTGATGAAATTGAATCAGGAAGATCAAACAGCTTCAATATATTTTATCCAAGAACCTTGGCGGTATTAGTAACATTGACTACAGCTGGTAAGCATAGGCATTCAAACCAAGAACATGGATCAAGAATTGTCAATATCCATTTAAGTATCTTTTCCCCCAGCAAAAGGTAAAAAGCTTTTGGCAAGAGTGCACTGTAGACTTTATCTTTTCTTTTGGCACACAGGGTCATTTTATGAACAGCTGGGGCTTTGGGAGAAGCCACCACTGTATACTGTCATTTGACATATCATTGTATGATTTGAATTCTCTTATGTTCATTCATGTCACAGACCAAAGTCACCACCACTTTGAGTTCCAACTAGGAAATCAGTTTCTTAAATCCCATCACCTCAGATACTGGCCTGAGCTTGACGTGCTGAACACCACCAAGCCTTTGATTTTTCTCACAGAATTCCCATAGAGATTTTCAAAGTGATGTACAACCACATAGGGTCCCTTTATGGTCCATTTAGTTACTTTTCTAAAATAAATGGAAAATCCAGGAGACAGTACAGATTCAAATAGTGGGTCATTTGTCTCTAGTTCTATTGGTGCAAAGAACACAGACTCTAATTCTTCTCTTCCATGAATATTTTACTATGAGCTGGATGTAGAGTAACTGATTTTCATTCCACATTTTGACACTTGCTTCTGGAACTGCTCTGTGATCTAGGCCAATCAGGAGGCATCCTTAGGCAACTGTTCAAAAGCTATGCCCATTTAGCCATAGTAGTAAGAAATGCCTGAGGAAGCTCTACTGTGGTCATAGGAAGAAAAGATTCTTACTCATTAACACAATTACTTGTTTCCATTGTCCTTTGCGGGGATGCTAATATACCTATATCTACACACATGTACACATATACATATATCTGTGTATACATATGACATTTTAATTCATCTTATGAGGGAGCATTTGGGGTCATTTCTCAAGTCTTTGAAATATTTTTTTGAAATTATCGATGCTAACGGGTACATCAGGTATTGATATTGTAATAATTAAGTCATTTCCTTATTTAGACTGTTCTATCAGAGGACCACTTAAAAATACATAACCATCTGGTAATGTTATAGTCCAAAATGACAAGGTCACCACTGAGTAGCATGGTCTTAGACTTTGTAAAGATTAGATCAGGACTTCCCAATACTTTTAATGCTGTTGTAACACAATAGGGCCCATACTCCCAACAGAATAGCTTTATATATATTACAGCCTCTGGCTGTCCTATAGAGCAGTTCTCTGGTCTGAACATGTTCTCTCAAAGTCATATGTTGAAACCAATGCATTAGGATCAATGTCAGGAGATGGCACCCTTACCAGCCTGATGAAAGGGAGATCCCTTGTGACTTGCACTATTTGGGGACATAGCACTTACTTCTGCTAAGATAGATTTGGGAGTCAAAGGCTGTCTTCAGAATGGAGAGCAAGCTCTTAACAGAAGGCAGACCTACAGAATTTGCTCTAGAAATTTTCAGCTTCCAGAACCATGAGAATTAAGTTTCTATTGTGTTATACATTTCCAAGGTAAAGATGTTTGGTCATAGCTGCAGCAATAGGCTGAGACAGATGACATGACTGTTTCAGACAGCAAATACGAACCTGCATGTCCACGATGAAAGACAACCTGACCCACGCACTCCCACTTTCATTCTTTCTCTTGTTCTTTGTTCGATCCCAGCACCCCAAGGTTTTATTTTACATCATTGCTTTCCTGTCTGAATGACTATTTATAAGAAAATATCTAAAGTTCTCTTGTGTCTGAGAATGTTTTGTTTCCCTTTAATTCCTGAAGGTTAAGTTTTCTCAATATGCAGTTCAGAGTTGACAGCTTTTTTTTTTTTTGATCCTCAGATAAATTTTATTGGGGGACACAGTATATTGGGGGACACAATACATCACCACAGCAGTCCACTTTTTAATTGGGTTATTTGGTATTTTGATGTCTTGTTCCTTGAGTTCTTTATATATTTTAGAGATGAGCCCTCTGCCAGATGTGGGAATGGTGAAGATTTTTTGCCATTCTGTAGGATGTCATTTTGTCTTATTGACAGTGTGTTTTGCCATAGAGAAGCTTTTCAGTTTCAGGAGGTCCCATTTATTATCAACCTTAGCATCTGTGCTACTGGTATTGTGTTTAGAAAGTGGTATCTTGTGCCAATGCATTCAAGGCAACTTCCCACTTTCTCTTCTATCAAGTTCAGTGTAACTGGATTTATGTTGAAGTCTTTGATCTACTTGGACTTGAGTTTTGTGCTTGGTAATAGATATAGATCCATATCTATTGCCATGCAGCTTTTTTTTTTTACTTGAAATATACTGCACCACTAGTTCTGGCCTTCATGGTAGCAGGTGGAAAGAAGTTCCTTGAAATACTGTTCTCCTGGGGTTAATATGTTATCTCTCTCTGGCTGTTTTCAAAAGTTAATTATGAGTGTCTTTGTGTGTACTGGTTCCAGTTCATGCTTGTTGGGATTCACTGGAGTTCTTGGATTTGAAGGTTTGTGTCTCTTCCCCTCATTGTAAATTTTCATTCATTATTTCTTTGAGAACTCACCCAGTCTCACTGTCTTTCTCCTGTTCTGGGATTCCTGCAACATGAATAGTATATTCTTGTTCATACATACATGTCTCTGACGTTCTGTTCATTTTCCCTCTAGTCCCTTCTCCTTGTTGTTCAAAATAGGAAAACTTTTCTGATTAGTCTCCAGCTCACTGACTCTAGCCTCTCATCTCCAATCTAACACTGAGATAATTTAGTAAGTTTTAAGTTCTGTCATTATATTTTTTTTTAGAATTTTCCCCCTGTATCTCTCAGTGGTTCTTTTGTACAAATTCCATTCCCTTCAAACTTTTATTTCCTTCTTGAAAAGCAAAATGAGTTTCAGAAAAAAAAACATAATGCATGTGTGTCCCATGCTCCTCAGAGGAGAAGACTTGTCCTAAAGTGGTTACTATAGCAAGAGCATAAAAATTACTCTGATGCACTGGAGCCCCTCGGGCACATATTGGAAGTGAGAAAATATCACTGCCAGGTAACCATTTCACCGATGTCAGAGAGGTTGCAGAGAAGGGAAAGGTGATACAACCATCTTTATAAATAAATGTATCCATGGAAAAGATACTCTCAAATATGAGTGCATTCATAAAAATAGTTGACAAGCAATATAATAGAGCATGTGCTTTTTTTTCTTTCATTTTTCTTTATTAAGAAATTTCCTACTCACTCCACATACTATCCAGAGATCCCCCCTTCTTCTTCCTCCCACCCCCAGCCCTCTTTCCCAAGCCACCCCACATCCCCACATCCCCCAAATCAAGGTCTCCCATGGGGAGACAGCAGAGCCCAGCACACTGAGCCTAGGCAGGTCCAAGCCCCTTCCCACTGCACCAAGGCTGTGCAAGGTGTCACACCACAGGCACCGGGTTCCAGAAGCCTGCCCATAGACCAGGAACAGATCCTGATCCCCCTGCCTGGGTGCCCCCCAAACAGTTCGAGCCAAACAACTGTCTTCTGTATCCAGAGGGCCTAGTTCAGTCCCATGGGGCTCCATAGCCACCAGTCCACAGTTCATGGGCTTCCACTAGTGTGGCCGGTCATCTCTGCACATCCTCCCATCATGATCTCGATGTCTCTCGCCTGCAGTATCTCTCCTCTCTCTCATCAGTTGGATTCCCGGAGCTCAGCCTGGTGCCTGGCCGTGAGGGCTGATCTCCAAAATATGTAAAGAACTTAAAAAGCTAGATATCAAAATACTGAACAATCCAATTAAAAAATGGGCTACAGAGCTTAACAGAGAATTCTCAACAGAAGAATCTCAAATGGCTGAAAGACATTTAAGGAATTGCTCAACATCCTTAGTCATCAGGGAAATGCAAATCAAAACAACTCTGAGATACCATCTTACACCTGTCAGAATGGCTAAGATCAAAAACACTGAAGACAGCTTATGTTGGAGAGGATGTGGATCACAGGGAACACTCCTCCACTGTTGGTGGGAATGCAAAATTGTATAACCACTCTGGAAATCAGTATGGCAGTTTCTCAGAAAAGTGGGAATCAATTTACCTCGAGACCCATCTATACCACTCTTGGGCATATACCCAAGGAATGCTCAATCTTACCACAAGGACGCATGTGCTGTTTTTAAATGGTGTATTAAAAGTAGCATCTATGGAAGGTGGTACTGGAGCTGAGATATGAATGGTGAGATAGAGCTGGTCTATGGTGATATTTTATTTGTGCATTAATAAATAAAGCTTGCTTGGAGATCAGGGAGGATAGGCCAGCCATTTTAAGTAAACAAACAAGTCAGGCAGCACATGCCCTTAATCCCTTAGCAAGCAGGCTCTCTGTGTGTTCAAGGCCACAGTAAGGAATAGACCCAAGCGTGGTGGTGACACTCACTTTAATCCCAGTACCAACCATAGAGACCTGGAGGTCTGTACAGACAGACAGAAAGTGACAGAGCTGTGTAGGAAGAGGAAGTGAGGTAACTAGGCTAAGAGGGCCAATGAGAGGGCAGAATAGCAAGGCAATAAAGGTGTGGGTAGACAGGAAGTAACTCGATTTTAGAAGCTGCAGGGTTGGTGAGGTAAGGTTAGCTGGTGACTTTCCCTATTTCCCTGATCTAAGGTTTTCACCCCTATATTTGGGTCCATGTTTTTATTTATTAAGACCATTTAGTAATTTGTCTACACTGGGCATTTGAAAAGCTTATCTTATCATCTTTCTTCCATGTAAAGTCAACATCAAGAACCCTGTCTACTGACTGATATGCCTAATTGGGAATTGTGATAAATTAAAGAATCACAACATGGAAATTTTGAATGCAAAAGTGCCTTGAAGAACTTTTTGGAACTGACTCTGAAATACTGGAAAATGTAGTTTTCTTGAGCCAGGTGGACTGATAAGCAGATGCAGCAATGATGAGCATCTCAGGAGAAGCCCATGGGATGCGAGCTGATATAAACAGTGAAGGAACTCAAATAGGGAGAAGACTGAGAGAATCCAGATCCAACTATTTCTGAAGGCCGAATCATCAGAGAGCACATCATAAAATTACAGAAAAAGTTAAAATATGACTGCATTTGGTAGGTGAGAGTAACCCCAAAAACTGCAATAATAATAATGATCCTCAACGATGCCCACCATACTTACATGCAAATGAATATCGCTGAAAATTCCAGTGTAATTAAGTTAGCATGAAGAGTCAAGCACTTTCTATCTTCACATAATCCTATGAGATAAACATTGCTCCTTCCTTTTACAAATGGTGATTGAGGTGCAGAAAGCTAAGAGAACCATCCAAGTCCCTGCTGGCAATGAAACATGGAGCTCAGTGCAAGCATATCTTCAGCCAACACTGGGTGTTATGCTATGCAGTCATAGGTTCCTGGGTTTTTAAAACAAAAGTAGTAGACGATATATTTGAACTCATTTATTCAATGTTTCAAATTTTGGCCCAAGATTTCTAAGGAATAATTGAATTCTTCATGAAACACTGTTGGTTAGAGAAATGTACTTAAGAACTTCATTATTAATAAAAGCAAGGCATAATAATGCTACTGGGTCTTTGTTTTGTGCTTATTGCTTAAAACATGGTTATGTATAATACAGGATACCCATCACAATCTCTATGTAGGTTAGAATGACCTTGAACACCTGATCCTCCATCTTCCACTCACTGAGGACTGGGATTACAGACATGTAGCACCCTGCCTGGTTTTATTTCCTGTAGGAGATTTAGGACAGGGCTTCCTGTATACTAGCAAGCATTCTACCAACTGCTACATCACTAACCAAAAATTTCATTTTGATATATGTATTTTTATGCTGTTCACCCAAGTTTCTTTATTGAGGCCCTGTGGTAGATGTTAGGATTTCCCCCTAGCATCTTTTCTTAACCTTCATTTGGCATGAAAATCTCTTGGGAATTTTCATACTTTCTATTTCAGTTTTGCTGAACTGTTAGGATTTTAAACACCTTTGGCTTGTACTTTAATTGTATCATTGTACTTACAAATAATGTGTTGAAGATAAAGTAAATATCCCCAAAATACTGTTTTAAGAGCATTTTTGTTAGAATTAGCATACTTTTAGAAAAGCATTAAGCCATATAAAGAACATAGTTGAAAACCGTTGACTTAATTCAGGAGAAAGCATTTCTGTGGTCACCCCAATTAGTTCCCCACTTCTCCTGACCAACACTCATGCCGTTATGCTTTCCACCTCCACATAATACAAACACAGACTTTGCTTGAATGCTATTTTCAGAATATATTTCAAGTATTTTAAAAGCTTTACTCATGTTTTATTATTTTATTCACAATCTGATCTTAGAATTTTCAACTATAAAAGGAGAAAAGTATTGTTAGACTGTTGTCTGTGTCTCCTTTCAAAGTCACTCTCTAATGTGGTATGATCTAGCCATATTTTCTTTGAGGAGGTTAATATTTAGTTACTAATTTCTGATGACCTGCAAATACTGTATTGATTGCATACTATGCTGTTTAATCAGCTGTTCTTAGCCCAGCTCCTCTTGGTCTCTATATTCTGCAAGATGTTTATCTGTAAAGAGTCAGCTGTACAGAAAATTATTGTGCTCTTCTCTTCTGGTATTATGACATAATTATTGATTGTCAGACTACATTTAATTCTCTGTTAACACACTCTGCATAATTTAAATTTTTATTGTATTAAAATTTCCTCAATGTATTCCAATATGTCCTTTCTAAAAAAGACTGTTCTATATTTTTATAGAAATGTGTACCAAAGGTAAATGGTAGAATATATTTTGAACCTGTCACTGGTGTATTTAATGACTGAGTACATTTAAATATGGAATAGAGAAGAAGTGTAATACTTTCATGCCTATTTCCCATGTTTTATATTTTTTGATGCTAAAATAATCTAGTTTCTATGACTGATTCTGCAGAATTAGTTGGACATTCTTCTTAACAGCATCAATAACTGTATAAACACTGATGTTATTTTTTACTTTTTTCTTAAATTAAGAAATTGAATTACATTCCCAGATTATATGTTGTACATGAGAAAAATAACATGTTTTCCAGTTGGATAGGTTAACCTCATGGTTAACAATCCCTTAAGCAAAACAGCCAAATCTTATTTGGAAATGTATTCCTTTACATACCTTTGCCCTAGGTCATTGATTCCTGAGCTTGAACAAAGCTAAAATAGAAATAGGGACACATTAAGCTTCTCTGAGTCAGTTATTCCAAATACCCTTAACCTTAATTATATTGGTTTGCCCTTCTCCGGTGGCTGCTAAATATTATACTATGCAAAACTATTCCTGGGACTATTGACAAATGTGTCAAACCTCGTGCTCATCAAAACTGATCTAAGTGTCCTGTATCTTGGCATACCCAGGCAGTTGTAGACCTTTACGTTAGTTTCATGAAGTTCTGTGGAGAAGGATAAGTTCAGAAACACCAGAATCTCAAATGGAGGAAGTATTTTGATGCATCCTACCAGTTTGAAGCTAGCTCTTATGATCACAGGCAACACATTCATCTAAACCAGTGTGGGAGAAATGTCATTCATAAGTGAGATATATCCACCTGAACCAAAAAAAGAAGAATGAAAGCACAGTGATCTGAACAGGGAAGTTGTAATAGGAAGAATTATTAAACAGTGATAAGTGTTAAGCTATTAAGAAAGGAGAGGGAACTCCTCAGGTTTATCAAGCCCAAAAGAGAGTACACAGGAAATAAAGTCAACAGGAAAGGTTGAAAGTAAGTTCCCAAGAGAACAGAAGGTTGTTGCCTTGCTCATGAAGATAGAGTTGCACTTCTCTCAATAACTCAGGTCAGAGGTAGTCAGTAAGGCTGAGCAGACAGGAAATAGGTGGCAACAAGGCAAAGTCCACATATAGGTGTGCAAAAAGGGGTGAGAAAATGTGGTGTCTTTGTGTATATATGTATACCCACATGTGCTGTAGCATGATATGTATTGGCCTCCAAAACTTCATACAATAAAATCTACCCATCAAGGTGTTGAGATTGGAATTGAGATCTTTGGGAGTCATTAGATCATTACAGTAGGGCACTCATGAATGCCATTAACATCCTTATGAAAGAGATTCTCCAAACATGCAAGGACAGAGAGAGAAGGTATGAGAAAGAAGACTCTCACCTGATCCCTGCTTGCATCTACATCTTGAACATCCCAGGCTTCATACCTGTGAGAAATGAATTTCTGTTGCTTAGGAATTCCTTGGTTTATGATGTTTGGTCATAGTAGCCCC
>CABHPQ010142233.1:19511-40902 GCA_902168405.1 Peromyscus aztecus | reverse complement strand
AGGGCCAGGGCCCTACAGGTCCCCCTTTTATTAAAAAATGAGCTTCTGACTTGGGTTGCGTGGGACATCAGCAGGTCACCTTACCCATCATGGAGACGCCTGCCCAGGCCACACAGGTGCTCTGTCTTAGGTTGGTAAGTGCCCCCCAGGCATTACCTGGCTCTGAATACTCATTATCTTACAGGCTCAATCGTGTGTGAGCTGCATAGTAATTGCTGCCAAAGATCTCAAAGTGGCACTGGGCTTGCAATCTGTGTGTTCGATACAGAAAAGACCAACAGAGGTCCTATCTCACCCATAGCCAGTAGGCTAAAGGCAACTGAGCCATTCCCTTCCTTAACGAGCCATACTGTATGTTGGTGTCCTTGTAAGATAGTATCCCAAAAGCAACTGGAACTTGAGTTTATAAATTTATAATTTTCAAAGCCAATTGAGATGTATATAACTATTGAATTAAATTTATCATGCCCATTAGAATGCTTAAGGGAAGTTCCTTTTCTGTGTATCCTGAATAATGGGCATTAACAGATTAGATGCAAGATTGTAAAACATCAGTAGTGAACTTCTGCCCTCCAGGGTCCTCCCATTGTGCTGTAAGCCTGTATTTAAGACCTCCTCCCCCCTTCAATAAATGACATTCGGCATTTAAAATTTATTTATATATATATAATTGAATGAATACTGTGAATGTAATCTATGAATACCACAAATGTGATTAATATCATGAGTGTAATTAATGAATATCATGAGTGTAATTTAAAAAATAAATAAGTAAAAGAAAAAAAAGTACAGTTTTGCAAATAGAATATGGAGAAAGAAGCCGTTCATCTACACTCCACATAGAAATGTGCCCCCATTTTACATCCCCCATCTTACACCCCCCATTTTACATTCTCCTTGCAACATAGCCTTTACTGTGTTTCGTCTGAGTTCATGTTCTCATCTAAGCTATGATGCACATCACAATCCAGAGTAGCAGGAAGGATGCACCTGTGGTTCTGACCTGGGCTTAGCATACGCTGCTGTGGTTTCCATTTATCCTTTGAAAGTGCCTCTTGGGTTTAATCTCAGCTGCTTTCCAAAGACTTGAAAAATGAGGTATGTATTTGGTCTTCCTGCAGTGACCCTAAAACTCAGGAGTATTCTTTGGGCAACTTAAGTTCATGCAGTTTGACTTATTCTGTCAGATACTGTTAGACCTATGCTAGCTAAACCCCCTGAAGTTTGCAAACTACACACCATATAACTATTTGATAAAAAGGGATTATAGATCACCTCACTTTATGAAATGGAAAAGACTGTAAAGAAAAATCGCATGTTTGAAGAAAGAAATCCTGGTGTATATAAGAAAACATACTTTGATGAGTACCAGTTATACAGGTAAGAAACAAGGTCTTGGGTAAAGCAGTCCATAGTATTGTACTCCATTGTTCAAAACTGACCCTATTCTAAATAGCTGTAATGTATATATTAAATGGTATCATTTGTATAAACTTTGAGAGTAAAGTATGATGTGCTACGTTTTCCCACATAAAAAACATAGAGAAGCATTTAGTGTTTCAGAACTCTAGAGGCAAAAACAATCATCTTGAACCTTTCTGCACCAACATGTACATAGTGAGGCATAGAAGATATTTCAGAGGAAAACTAGTGTGCAAGTAAGGTAGAGTCATTTGCATCACAGGAACCTCGGCATCCACCTGAAATAGTGACCGACCGGGTGCAGGGGAAAAATGGCTGTCATCATGCAGCCTCCCTAGGTCAAACAGTCTGTGACCTGTGTTATTTGTCAGAAGATATTTCAACTCAACATGAAGATTTTGCTATCTGGAATTATTTGAAGATGAAATATTTGAAGGAAAAGGTGTTTTTTCTTTTAATGTGGATTGCATTTCTTTTTGGTAGAAAGATTGACAATGATGTGGATTTTTTTTACCCAGTGACATAAGATTAATTATAGCACCCATTGTGGGGCTGGCAGCCATGCCATGTTGAATGATTCCAGTGTTGCCCTTTTTTCCAACATTCAGTGCTGTCTAAAGATGCCTAAATTTCCATATAGGTTGTTCTCTCCTCCCACTGGGAAACTCTTTAATTATATTGCATTGATTGACTGGATGGTTGGTTGGTCGGTTTGTTGGCTGGTTGGCTGGTTGGTTGATTGGTTGACTGGTTGGTTGGTGAGGATGGTTTTATGTGTGTATGATTGTGTATGCATGTGGAAGTCAGAAGAGTCTCCTTTCTCTCCTTCCATCATGTGAATTCCAGGAGTTGAACTCAAGTCATCAAACTTGGCTGCAGGTGTCTTTACCATCTCACCAGCCTCCACAAAAGAAAGAAATTGCTCTGTGGAATAATGAATATAAAAGATTCTTGAAACTCAAAAAAACCCCAAACCACCCACCTTAGCACTTGGGGGTATGTGACTATTTAGGAGACACAAGGATAAAGAAGGGAAGGGAACTAGTATTTATGGACTGGCTTATAGTGTTCATTGATATAGGCATTATGTACTTTATGTTGAAGTGACTGGCACATTTGTGCTTGGAAATCTTTTGTTGTTGTTTGCTATTTTTTTTTTAATTTTAAACCATAATACTTGCATGGTGTTTGAAGGCTGGTCCCTGTAGTATGGCTAGTGTGTGATGGTGGCCTGTGGTCTATGGATACTAGTTTGTTTTAACTAGAGGTCAATGATGAATAGCTTTATTTCTGGCCTTAACTTTGCACAACTGGTCTGCGCCATCTAAAAATTCTGACTGTTTTGAGTGGAAAGGGAATTTGGGTTTTCTTCTAAAATAAGTGGTGGTTCATGCCTTTGATCCCAGAGCTTGAGAGGCAGAGGCAGGTGGATCTCTGTGAGTTCAAGACCAGCCTGGTCTACAGAGCTAGTTCCAGGACAGCAAGGGCTACACAGAGAAACCTTGTCTCAAACAAAACAAATTATATGCAAATATTTAAGGCCGTACAGGGTAAATATCATATTAGTAATATAATAAATTACTTTCCTAATTGTGATTATATTTTAAATCTTGGCATATTTTAGGCTCTCGAAAGTTCTACCACCTTAATATGGCTACATCAACAAAAGATTTAGGAGTGATGAGATGGCTCATTGGGTAAAGACACTTGCTACCGAGACTGACAGCCAGAGTTCAAGCCTCAGGACCCACATGGTGGAAGGAGACAGCCAACTCCTGCAACTTGTCCTCTGTCCTCCACATCCCTTGCCATGATGGCACATGCACCTGCACACACACACATATTAAGTAAATAACTGTAACAAAAATACTTAACTGTCAGAAAATGGGTATTAGAAAAATGTAACTATGTACAGTACTATCCTTTTATAAGTATAAGCAAAATCTTGAACCAAGTTTATTGATTGGAATATTTTGGGAAACAAAGACTCCTTCTGGAAAATGACATGAAGCTCACAGTTTGAACTCTTCACTATGGATAAAGAGGTAGTAGATAGGATGTGACAAACGTCCATTCCTTTAGTTTGTATGTGAAGAATGAGGTAGACATAGGCTTAATCTGACTATAAAATTTGATCTCACTGAACACTGGAAGTGGTGGAGCAGAGAACAAGAAGCAAGCGCTTGTGTTGCCACTCTGGACAAATAAAGCACTGAGTACAGAAGTGATGGCTAAGGAGGGCACCGATGGGTAAGTTAAACCAATACAGAAAGCCAGGGACCGCTGTCACAGAGTTCAAACGTTATACAATTGGATAAAAGTTGTTAAGGATCTGCAATCTGCTGCATGAAGTTATGTAATCTCTGTCCCCACCGAATTGATATGTGTCATCATCAATGTGACCTGGTAAGGTTTAAATTGAGATGTGAACTATGTCAAGAATTGTGAATGGGAATGATCAGTTAACTGAGGGAATTAGGAAAGAATCATAACACTGGAGACATTTGGGTTAAGTTTTCAAGAGAGCATAGGAACTTAAGGTGGCTAAGAAGGAAAGCATCTGCAGGCAAAAGAGGCAAAGTACTGAAGGCATAAATGGGCCTTGTGCTTAGAAGGGTGGAGACGGCCAATGGGGAAGCGGAATGATGCGTGTGTTTTATTAGTTCACCAAATATGATTGATATGCAGAAAGATCATCCTGTACACATTGTAAGTGAATGCCAACAGTCAGAAAGACCAGTTGAGGGTTTTTTTTTTTTAATACGAATCTAAGAGAAATAGCTAAGTTTGAATTATAATAATGCCAGTGGGCATAACAGAATGAGGTTATGATACAGTGGTCTCAGATATAACTGAGAACACTCAGCAGTCTCCTGTGCTAACTTCAAAGCAAGAGTTACATGTGTTGACATGTCAGTAGTGACCATTTGATGGTGTTATGAGTGAGTGTGGTAGGCAAGGTTTTCCTTTCACTGTGATAAGATGAAGCAGAGAGGAAATGGGAGTCTCATTTTTACACCTGTGCAATTTTTGTTGCCTGTGGGACATTCAGCTGGAGTTGTCCAGTAGTGATCCTAGATGGGTGATAGCAGGTCAAACGCGCAGATCTGAGTTGTCACTATATAGATGGAACTGGGTCCATGGGGGCAAACAGAGTTAGCTGTGGAGAGTAGCCAAGTCCTGGCAGATTGCTGGTGAACTCTAACACGTAAGAGATCCATTGGGGCATTGCCATAACCAGTGCATTCGGAGCCTCTACCACCAGACCAGCCAGCAGAGCACGTGACACTGAGCATGTCGCATGGACATAGCAGTCGGAGTTCCTGCCCTGTAATAAATAGGAGTGTGTGGAGGGTGGAGCCCAGGTGGAGAGGAAGGAAGTCACAGAGGTATGGCTACTAAAGTCAGCTTACTGCTGAGACAAGTTTTTTGGAAATTGGACAGATGCAAATAATGACTCCAGGTGTAATAACCGTAACTGCAATTTCTAAATGTTTTCATCAGCACTATTGAGAAACAGCGTACATACAGTAAAGTCTGCTCGTTTTAGTTGTAGAGTCTGGTTCCTTTTTAAAATGTCTACAACCACGGCACTGCTGCTCCTGCTACTGTGAAGCATGCGCTTGTGCCTCTGGGCCACAGGCTCCCCTTGCCTTCCGAGCTCTAGACAGCTGCGGGATCCTTTGTGGCACTGAGGTTGTCTGGTTTTATATAAATGGATTTGGAGCTTTGGCCTGTCTCCTGCCCATAAAGCCAGATGCATCATCGTCTTGTGAGTCGGCGGCACTTTGCTCCTTTGCGTTGCTAAGGACAAGTCCATTGTATGGCTGTGTACCAAAAACTGTCTCTGACTTTACATGTTGGTGGACATTTGGGTTGTTACAAGTTTGGCACTGTTATGAATAATGAGATTTATGAACATTTATATGCAGGGGTTTATACGGTTTCCATTTCCCTTGGGCAAACAGCCTAGAGTGGAATTGGTGGCTCATACAGTTAGTGTACACATACTTTCATTAAGAGCACTGACTCTTCTTCAGCGTTGTGCCCCACAGCAGTGTCAGGTCCTGCTGCTGCTCTGCTTGGTCTTTCTAACCAGTCACTCTGTTGAGGGTGTGCTCGTGTGCCGTTCACATCCCTCATGTAGTTCACTGCCACCTAACCAATTCTTCTTATTTTAAATGTATTCTTCCAGAGTTTCATGGTGTCTACAATGAACCCCCATCTCTCCCTTCTAACTGCCCCTGGGGCCCATGCACATCCTCCCATCAACCTCCTGTCTTCTTTTTTCTTTTTTCAAGTACAACCCTAAGTGATATTCCCTACACACACACCAAGTCCAGTTAGTGTGTTGATGTGTGTGGTGTGGGGTCATTCACTGGAGTATGGGGAATGGCCGGTGGCCACACCCCCGTCGGTTCACTGGCCATTTGCAAAGTGCCTGCAGTCACCGTTTCAAATTGTGATGTGTTTTGTTTTTTTGTTTTTTGAGGCAGGGTTTCTCTATGTAGCCTTGGTTGCCCTGGAACTTGCTCCATAGACCAGGCTGGCCTCGAACTCAGAGATCCATCTGCCTCTGCCTCCTAAGTGCTGGGATTAAAGGCATGTACAACCACCAACCTGCTTAATTGTGCTTTTCTTATTACTGAGTTACAAGGGTTCCTCGGATACTGAATACAGTCACATTTGCATAGATGTTATACAGATGTGCCTAATAAAAATGTGCCTGCCTCTGACCCATCTTTTCATTAATGTGATCTTTTGAAAAAGTTTTCTGTTTTGATGAAGTAAAAATATCTTTCAATGCCTCCTCCATGCCCCCTGCCACCCCAGCAGTGGATTTTGCCTATTTGGTCTTATCTAAGAAATCCTTGGCTACCTAAAGTCTCAAAGACTTTTTGATTTTTATTTTTAAAGCTGTATCTTAAATATGTGTCTGTGTGGTTTTTTCCCAATTAGCATACAAGGCAGTATATAGCACCAGCATGTCCTCTAAGAAAGCATGCCAGCAGCACCCCTCTCTCTCTGGCCTGTTCCTGAGTGTCTTTACATTTGAGAAATGAACTCTGGATCATCTTTTGTAGATGAGTCTTTGCTTTTTGGGTCTTGTAACCTGTTAAGCCTCTTGGACGAAACTTTGTCTTCTCCATGCTAATGCCCTGGGCGACACCCAGTTCTATTTATGCCCAGATTTGGGGGCCCATTCTCATTTGCCTCTCCTAGTGTTCAGGATTTATGCCCTAAATTTCAAGTCAATCTGCTAGCCCCAGGCCCACGGATACGTCAAGATAGTAAGCCTTCACTTAGGTTTCTGTCATCTGACCTGTGCCGACTGGAGACCCACCACTCTCAGCCAACACTCAAATCTTCTGTTTTCTTTCCCATCGTGTTCTCTAGGGTCCATCTGAACCTTGAACCCAGCCGTCAGTGAGGGTTTGGGTAGTTTGTATTCCAGATAGTGGCTGTGTCATTTGGACAGCTATGTTGCTCCTAGAATTTCTTCCTTAAGTATCTAGCTCTTCTGCCAGCCCTGAACCCCTTCTCTTGCCTCTTCCAGCTGCCAAGACTTTAGTTTTACATCTATGGGAAATAGACTGTCCTCGGCCATCACTGCCCATAAACAAAGGATAAACATAAAATTATACTTTTTCCTACGTTAGCGTTTCGGCCTTTTAAGATGAAACTCTGACTTGGTTATTCCTGAATTTTAACCATCACATATTTTTAAAATCCAGGTCTTACATTGATACCTGCAAGAGACTTAATAATTCATCCTCCCATTAACAAAAACTAGAATTCTACCAATACATTTTTTTAAAATTCCACTGAATTGACCCTTTAATTACTAACTTGTAATTTTGGCATTTACCAACAGGAATCAAGCAAATATGGAAAAAAATCTATATATGCAAAGATGTTCAATGTCCAGTCTATTCTATTAACAATGTTTTAAACAAAAGAAATGTATTCTCTTCAAGATTCGGAGACCTGACTTCAGCTCTCAGTGGCAGGAATGACTTCCTAGAAGTTCTCAGAATAGTCTGTTCTAGACCTCTCCTGGGTTCTGTGGCTGCAGGCCCCAAGCTCCGTGCTGCATAAACTCACCGTTTCTGAGTCGCCTCGGAACAGCCGCCTCCGTGCCTCTGTACCCATGCCGTCTTTGTTCCTTTAAGGTCAACCCCAAACCCAAGATGATCTCATCTTGAAATAATTAGCTTACTAACACTTGGCAGGGATCTTCATTTCAAGCTAAGACCTCATTCAGAAGCACAAGGCCTACGCACCTGCTTATCTTTGGGAGCTTCTGTTTATCTAGCTATGTGGGCACCTCTTATGAATGTGAATATTTATTTCTTTTAGCACATTTGGGGGATTCTAACTGTGTTTTCTTCTAATACTTTTTCTGTCCATTTTTTCTTTTACTCTCTTTTGCAACTTCACTTACATGCCTCTCAGGTATTGCTCTGAGGTTCCCGAGACTATGTTTTTTTCCATTCTGGACTAGATAATCATTTTTGGTGATAAAGAAGTTTACTATTTATCCTCTGGGGTTTGTTTGGTTTTGCACTTTGAATGGTATACTCTTCTGGAATTTCCATATGCATCTTTTTCATCGTTTCTACTTCTCTGAAGAGACTTTCTACCCTGTCTTTCTTGACAGGAGTATGGAGTATGGGTTAGTTTCTAGTCTTTTGAGTATGAGTTACCTCTTCCTATATCTTCTAATTCCATATTACATCCTTGCTGTTAGGAATGGTGGATTTTAGAGGCTGGCTTACATTATTCTGAATAGTGTGTTTTCTGAGGCACAGTTCTGGATGGACTCACACTCCAAACTTTGTATTTCTTCTCAGACTTGACTTCTGAGACAGTAGTCTCTCTTGGTTCTGCATCAACTTTCTGTATGAAATGCTGCAGAGGGAAATCTCCTGGAGTTGGCACTGGGTGAATATTGCTGCAGGATAGCATGAGTGTAAATTTTTTTAATTAGTAAATGATGGGAACAAAGTAAAAATAGTGGTGAGTACTTTTTCCTACAGTAGATATGTATCTCTGGGTTCGGTGTCGTTATATAACTGTCATATAATTCTCACAGTCATATGAGTAACCTATAGGTCAGCTTTCTGGCCTGGGATCATTGTGTGACCTCACATTGTATTTAGTTACAACCCTGCTCCCCTAGTCAAGTAACCATTCTTGTGTCTTTCATAACCTTGATACTTTTTGAGGAATATTGATCACTTATTTTGTAAAATGTTTTTTTTGTTTTTATTGATTCTTTGTAGATTTCACACCATGCATTCCAATCCCTCTTATCTCCCCGTCCCTTCACATCTGCCCTCTGCCCTTGCCACCTCTCCCCCAAAACAAAACCAAATTTAAAAGAAAAAACAAAAACAAAAAAATAAGAATCTTGTCATGGAAGCCATAGTGTGGCCTGTTGAGACACACAGTTTACCCTTTAGTCCATTCATCTTTACCTGAGAGCATGCATTGCCCCGAGTCATTGGTCTGGCTCTAGGACTCTGGCTTTTGCTACACCACCTATGATAATGGGCTTTCACTAGGGCTCCTCTTGGATATCCTGTTGTTATCCTGTGTCATGGAGATCTTACTGTTTTGGATCTGTAGATTCGTCCCCTTCAGATGCTCTAACAGTTCCTAGATTCAGAGGATGCTGGGGTGGGCCAACTCATAGCCCTAGTTCTGGGCCTAGCTGGGTTGGTCAGTCCACCAGTTTTTCCTCATCCAGGCAAACTCTCCAGCACTGCTTCAACTAGCTCACACAATGCATCCTGCAAGGAGCAGGCCAGTTCTCCTGCTTTTCTGCCTCAGGTCTAAGTCCCCCTCACTCACATCACCAGGGCCAGCTCTACTGTTTTGCTCAGGCAAGGAGCAGGGCCCTCTCTCCTGATTGCTGTAGGGGGTGCATGAATAGCAGGGCGGAGTCAGCTCTCCTGCTGTCATGACCTCAGGCCTGGCTCACCTGCACCACTACCACCACCACCACCACCACCACCACCACACACACACACACACACACACACACACACACACACACACACACCAAGTCAGCTCTAGTGTATTGCCCAGGCTGGGTGCAGGGCCTGCTCTCCTGTGTTTTGTAGCTGGTGTGGGGCATGACTGGTTCTCTTTTGTGACCCTGGGCTCTCTTGCCTGCCACAGGTAGCAAGGGGGAGGTGGGGAGGGCATCTTTCCCTCACCCATGCCACCACATGGCAGATGGGGGGGGTGTCAGATCTGTTGTTCTCATACCCTCGGGGCTGGCTCACCTGCATCCTGACAACAGGGTCAGCTCTAATGCTGCCCAGACAGGAAGCAGAGGCTGCTTTCTCAAGTGCTGCAGCCTATGAGGGTCAGGGCTTGCTCTCCTATTCTTGTGACCCCAGGGCCAGCTCTCTCACCTGTCTCAGGTGGTAATGGGTGAGTGGGGAGGAAACATGTTCTTGAATGGTTTTCTTTTGATAATTTTTCATGATTTTGAAAACTGGTTTGAAGCTATGTGGGGAGCTTTGTTCTCTTTTTTGAGACAGGTTCTCATGTAGCCTAGGCTGGCCTTTTGCTGTATAACCAAGGATAACCTTGGACTCCTTGCCTCTCCTTCCCAAATGCTGGGACTATAGACGTGCCACCGTGCCTGCTGAGACTGTACGTTTTTCTGTAAGCCTCTTGCAGGAACGATGCGCCCATCTCAAGGCTCTGAATGCAGCTGCACTGAGGGTTGTCAGCAGTATTCCCTCTGGATACATGGCAAACATCAGACATGCTCTACGTTTGCTTCATAGGCCCAGCAGTTGAGAAGGTTCACAATGAGGAGCAGAGCCTGCTGTGTTCACCAGCACTTTACTCTTGGTGTTTGTTCTTTTTATGGAGTTCCAAGATGGCTGCTTTGTCATCCCTTCTTTTGATTGTAGCCTTTGCTTCACGGTAGCTGTACCAACCAAGCTTGCTCCCTTTCATGGAGAATGCTTTGGGTTCCCTCACCCCTCAGGGGCATCCTTACTATTGAAAACCATGCCGCCTGCGCCTTCATGGTTCCTGTTCTGGAGTGGCTTTGCTTATGTACGTCAAGAGTTGCTTCCCACAGCTCCCAGAGCTTGCCTCTTGAATTCTCGGAAGTGGGGTTTATCATTTGTGGGTTCCCTTGGGTTTACACCATGGGACTTGCTCTTCCCTTGTCAGCTCCTGCCTTCTGCCAAAATGTGGTAAAATTTCAGCAGTTGATTTTTAGGATTCTTCTTCAGTCCGCCCATTATCTCTTACCTGTTTGAAACACTGATGGTATGCATATTATTCCATTATTCCTGTGGTCCCACAGATCCTTAAGACTCTGATCATTTTTTTCCCAGTCTTCTTTCTGTTTTTCAGATTGAGGATTTGTGGGGTTTTGTTCTAAGTTTTATTGGTTCAGTCTTCCAATTCAATGGTAAGCCTATCCACTGAGTTGTGTCGTATTTGTTTGGATGGACTTGTTTTTCTTCTACTTGTTCTAAGTGTGTGCAATTAATTACTGAAACATTTAGAAATACTTGTCACATAAGTCTGCTTCGTCTTGATGCTGGCATTTGATGTTTGTCTTTTCTCACTCACATTGAGATTATCCTGTTCCTTGGTGTGAGTGATGTTCTATTGTATTCTCAAGAGTTTAAGTACTGTATTCCTGAAACTCCTGTTTTCAAATGCTCCTTTGATAGTGCCCAGCTGGGGGTGGGCTGAGCTGTAATGGCATAGTGGGTCATGGCTGGAGCCTGGCAGACAGAGGTCTGGTCACCTCAGGACAACAGAGAAGCTTGTTGAGAGAGGAGAAAGGGGCCGGTGTCTCAACAGCACCCCCAGAGACATGTGCCTGATGACCCCACTTTCTTCCTCTGGGTTCCCCCTCCAAAGTGGTGCCACTTTGTTACTGCTTTCCACATGGCTGACACCCTGATGGGAGGAGGGACTTGGGTGCAGCTGGGTGGTGGTCAAGACTTGACCCTCCGGAATGTTCCGTGATGCCTCTCTTGAAGTGCCCCCTGGCAGGGAGAGGCAGGGACTGCATTGTCACCCGTGGGGTGAGAGTCTTGAATGCCCACTTGCCTTTCACTTGCACTATATTTGGGGAGATGACTCTCCTCGAGTCTCACAGGCTGGAAGTTATGAGCTCCCCAGATGACTTCTACTGTTGCGGTAGGAGTAAGTTTGCCCTTTTTTTCCCACAGTGATAGCCTGGATTAGGGCACATGCTATCTAAAGTTCTCTGTGTTGTTAGTTGTTATTTTCTGGCCCATTGGGGAGAGAGCTTGCTTTGAGAGGCTTGTTTTCTTCCCTCCCTCCCTTCCTTTCTTCTTCCCCACATAGCCGTTGGCACTTCCGGGTTAGGCTGTAACTCACACCCAGTCCAGGGTGTGTAATACAAAAAGAAAATCCAGAAGCTCACCCCTGCGCTGGCACTTGAGTCCTGAGGTCCCTGCTTGTTCTGCCTCCCTCTCTCCAAAGTCTTGGTTCACATACACCACCTGGAGCTTTCTCCTTGTATATAGCAGGCAAAAAAAAGGGAAAGAAAATCTGTTCACCTGGTATGGGAGCAGAAATTCACAAATGTTCTTTTTAGAATGTTTTAAAAATGTAATTATATTTTAAATACAAGTGTATTTCTATGTGTTTCTAAAATACTAATTCCCTGGTAGAAAGTAGCATATTCCTCTGATGTTATATAACAGAAAGATATAATATCAATATACAATGGAAAGACATATTATCAGCGTGCAATGGAAAGATTTCTAGGGTCTTGTCTCTGAGACCCATGTTCTTGAAGTACTACCCAATACGATAGACTTCTGAACTAGCTCTGCTGAATGAAGAGCTTGCATGGGCTAAACTCCAAAGGTTAGTGACCTTTGAATCACAGTTTTCCTTTGACTTTGAAAGTCATTTTCCTTATGAAACAATTAATTTTGTACAAAGCCCTGTAGATTTTAGTATGACTTCTTTTACACATGTGCATGCTTGTGTGTGTGTGTGTGTGTGTGTGTGTGTGTGTGTGTGTGTACGTGTGTACGTGTTTATCAAACCATGAGCACCTCCTACAAAAGAAGAAAGCTCCCTTTGTGGCAGATAGACACTTGACTTAGAGTCACTTAGTGCTGACAACCTGTCTATGTTGCCGGATAATTTTTATGTCTTTATACGTCACTGACAGATCTGAACACCAAATACAAACATGCCATTTTGAAAGCTCATCCAAACATATGCTTTCTGTCTCCACCCTTGTGATGTGATTCCATTCAGTCCCTTCCTCCTCTCCTTTAGAGGTGATAGTGTGACCAATATTCTGCGTGTAGAGTGAGACAGGCTGCCATCACATAAAGCCCTGGTATGTGCCCATGCATGTTAAATGCTTACATTTTTGGAACAAAGCAGAGGATATGGTGTTAAGTTCTTAGTTGTAAGAGAGACTGAGGACAAAACTTCAGGGGAATTCAGTAACAGACACTTTCCTAATTAACTCTGTTCTTACAATTGTACATCTTGTCATATCTCTTATTTTATTATGTAAGTCGGGTTATAATAGTAATAAAATACATATTTGCATTATTAAAAACTATGAGCAAGTCACAGTACCAAATGAGTTTCATAAACATTTTATTCACTTTTAAATTAATTAACTGTGTAAATATTTGTGTAATACATACATAGAACTAAAATAATATGTGCTAGTGACAAGTTGGTCCTCATGATAACTTCCATATCATTAATAGTTTACATATCACTTAATGTATATATATATATTTGTGTAATATATGCATAGAACTAACGTAATGTGTGCGAGTGACAAGTTGGTCCTCATAATTGACATATCATTAAATGATAATTTACATATCATTAGATGAAAGTCTTCTCTCTACAGAAATAGAAGTGCATAAGTTTACTTAGTTCAAGATTTATAAAACAAATCTGTTTCATGCTTGCTAAGAACATGCTATTTGAATTAATAAGGTTTAGCCTTTAAACCTTTATATGTTACTCCTAAATCAAACATGGCTCCAGTGTGGTTGTAGCAGATGTAAGAATCAAGCATGTTTTAAGTGTCCTGAGATTCGTCACTCCGTGCTGTCTCGTGTCTCCTCCTGTCTGCCCTTTTCAGGTCTGGGCTTCCTTGTGGTAGCCACAGTGCCATCACTGCTGCTGAGGAGTGAGCTCCAGGTCTGAACCCGAGGTGGGCTAAGCATCCTGGCTTCCTTTGTCCTTAGTGATATAAAGAGAAGCTTGCTTTCACCTGAGTCTTTTCCATACCCTCATCCAACAGGAGCAGTCCTTATTGTCAAACAGGCAGACTGGTTCTGCACATAGCGGTCCTAAGTGAAACAGTTTGACTCAACTCTTTGGATGTGGGGAGGGAGTGGAGACGGTGGGGATGAAGAGTGATTCTCGTTCGGACAACCCTCATATTGGGCATGAAAAAAATTCACATAATTTTATGTAAATGATTCCAACACAAAGTATTTTTCTTATTATAAGAATAGTTGAAGTGTTTTTCTCTTTAGGAAAAGGAAATCTTTAGACTGCTACAGTAACTGTCGGAATATAAAAGTGTAAAATCTCACCTGGGCGAATTGGCTTGCAAGTCAACTAGGCAGCATTTGAAGAAAACAGTTACTACATAGGTTTGCACGTTTCCAAGGGAGCCCTTGAATTCAACTGGTATCTAAATGTCTGAGTCCTGTTTTAGTGGAATAATCTTTATAAATTTAAGAAAAAGAAACAAAGTGTCAGTTCTTAGTGGTGAATTGTGCCAAGTCTGTGGCTGTAGGGTAAATCAGGTACTTTAATCTCAGAGCATCAAATCAGCATGATGGCATGACATAGAAACACTAAATCTTCAAGAGGATAGGAGGGTGGCTGTTGTAATCTTCAACAACTGTCTCTACTGGGTTTTTTTTTTCTTTCACTAGAATCAAAGTCCTGTGACACTGTGGCATTATATGTGGGAGTTTGGGGTGCAGTGGTTGAAACCCATTTCTTCATTTTTCAGAAAGATTTTGCCGGTTAGCTTTAGATACTCATGTATTATAGGACATGACCTAATTATTTCTACAGTGTCTGAGAATTCAGGCTTCCCACCAGTATTTGAATCATAACAGATATCACTTTTTAATTTGACAATTTTATGAACATGTTTTTATATCCAAGAAAAAAAATATATGCCCAAAGAGAGCCATCTGATACTTATGAATCATTAGTCAAATATGTAAAGCCTGACTCTCTTTTAGGCCTCTTATCAACATATTATTATGTTTGTTCAATTTGAAATGATGTGGTCCTTAAGTAGTAGTTTCATTGTATTTGCTTTAGGGATTTTTATTTGCCTTATTGAGTCGTATCAATGCATGGGGGGCAATAGGAAATGATTTTCTATTTCTTCAGTCATGGCTTTCCTCATTGTGCTACCAATTTGTGTTTATGTGTGTTGCTTTGGCAAGTCCCAAAGTTTGCTGTTTACCTTTAGTTCTTAAAACAGTCTAGTCCAGTGGCTGAGTGGCATAGCACTTACCTAGAGCTTGGAAGGTACCAATCGGTCTAGTTCAGTTTAGTGTTGGGCTGCAGGTTTACACCTCTCTCGTGAAAGCCAATCCTTTTGGCCCCAGAGACTGGAAGATGGCAAGTGCATACTGGCCTCTGGCCTCACTCCAGGATTCTTGAGTGTGTGTGGCTGCTGAGGTGTGGCTTGATCTGGTTCTGAGATGCTTTCTATAGTCTCCCTGTTTTATCCCCTTCTTCTGGTTTTTGGAGGCTTGGAATGGTACTAGAGTAGAGAGAGATGACCATATCAGCCTGATTTCATCTACTGATGACTTCTACATAGTCAGTGTCCATGATTTCCTCATACATTGGTTAATTCTCTGAGCTCCTCAGGCCCTGAGGGCAGTTCAGGCTCCTTTGTGTGTTTTGAGTCCTAGGCCATGGACTCATGAACCTTCTTCCCATTCCAACTCCTCTGTATTCTAAGTAGTTGGACCGGTTGTTCTGATTCTTAGAAGTGGGTGGGTTGGTGTCCCTAGTTGATGGCTACTCTCTGGAGCTCCTTCGTGACAGGCCATGGGTCTTGGTGTTGATTATGGGGCAACAGAAAAAGCCTCATGATGATTGAATTCCTTCTGGGAGTGGGTTTTTTTTTTTGTGGTGGTTTGTTTTTTTTTTTAAGTGCCATAAGCATTTCTTCCCCCTCACAAAGAAGTTCATAGGCTGTTGTCTAGGGCTGGTATGACAGTTCTCAGGGTGTGAAGTTTCTTCAGTTACCACTCTGCTATGTCTAGATTTCTTCATGGTCAAAAAAGTTAACATCTACACTCTGAATAGCAAATTGACCAGCAAAGAACAGTGTGAGACACACACCTGAAATCTTTTTAAAGTTTCCAGGCAGCTGCCACAAACCTCTTCCATTTGTGTTCGGCTCAGTTATCTGACCAGTCAAGACTAGGAGCTTGGAAACATTCCTAACTGTCAGCACCGAGTGCTGGCTAAGTGTCGCCATGGGAGGATGCTAGCAGGCAGCTCACAGCAGTGCTGTGGCATGCTGGGAGCTGGCTGCTGAATGAGGCCTTCGCATTAATCGTCCATTGCGTATGCACCCTAACATCACCTGTGCACAGGATATACTGTAGTTTATTACAGACTTGTGGTAAATTGTAGATAGTTCAGGGAAGGGTCTTTGGGCTGTGGTAGCTAAGCCAGTGTGATGGAAACAACATTTGAAACCCATGTTTCCAACTGGAAAGTCTTGTAGTTTTGTCCTTTCCAGCTTCCATTTCTCTAGGAAAAAGAACAAAGCCACAGTAAGCTGGCTAAGATATAACTGTCCATCATCACTCTGTGCTGTGGAAGACTATCATGCCGTTCATACAGGCTGTGCACTGGACACCGGGCCAATGGGTGATGTGCTGTCGTAGCTTTAAAATGTGTGTGTCTTACAATGGCATGATATCACACTCTTCCATAAGTGCCCTCAGACTAAGCTATCACAGTGTCACCCTTTATTGCCTTTAGTGTAAACTGTCGGGGATGTGTTTCATTTTCCTCTGTCATCCCCACAGACTCACAGTGAGCAGCACTTGGACATTTTTGAGCTTGTAGACACTGACTGAGACACAGTCTGCTCAGGAGGCACAAGACAATGAGTTAGAACTGTTTTTAGAGCTTTTCCTCAATGGAGACTACAGAAAAGTATTTTCATAGCAAAATCCTCATTGTCCTTTGGAAACAGGGGTTTACATTGATTTGGTTAGGGCTCCAAACTTTTACAGATTCCCAGGAGGAAATTCCTGTATCCCCAGGGGAATGGTGCCCATTTCACAACCCTGCTGGAAGAGCAGGATTCATATTGCTGTGATTTCCAGTCAGATCATGACATATTATAACATTAGTGTGGCCCATATTCTCTATTAGGAATACATAATCTCTATGCAACAATCAGAATAAAACCTCAGACAAGGAAGCAGTGATACATATTTTAGTTTTCTTCCTCACAATTCAAAAATCTCTCTCTCTCTCTCTCTCTCTCTCTCTCTCTCTCTCTCTCTTGGTTTTTTGTTTGTTTGTTTGTTTGTTTGTTTTCGGGACAAGGTTTCTCTGTGTCCTGGAACTCACTCTGTAGACCAGGTTGACCTTGAACTTCTCTGCTTCCTGAGTGCTGGGATTAAAGGCATGAACCACCACCACCGGGCTCAAAAATATCTTTAAGCATTTAACGAACTAAGCAAGTTATAGCTAATGGGATCATTTTTCCTTATAATTAATAGGACTCTCATTTCCATTCTGTGTTCCTATTTTCACTAATTTACCATAGAACTAGTATTCTTACTTGCGAGATGAACCCTTAAGAAATCACTGGCAACAGGGCTGGAGAGGTGGCTCACTCGTGCACAGACTTGAGGCCCTGAGTTAGGATTCCCAGCACCCACATAAACTCCGGCTGTGGATACGTGTGCCTATAACCCTAGCGCAGGGTTCAGGATGGAAGAGCCAAGAGGAGCATGGGCTTGCTGACAAGCCAGTCCTAGCCAAAAAATGGCAAGCTCCAGATTCAGTGAGAGACTTTGTCTGAAGGGAGGAAGAAAATGGTAAGGCAGGACTTGATGTCCTCTTCTGGTCCCCGTATAGATGCACAGATGTGTGTGCCCCGCCCCCCTACACACACACATGCACACGTAAACCAGTCTCCCCTAAAACACATGCAAAAGACACTGCCAGAACATTCCTGAGAGTGGTAAGTGGTGGAAATATCCTAGTGAAATGAAGTCTCAGTCTCCCACGCCCTGATGCACCCACTCAGACGTGGAGTGTCTTACATCTGGTTTTAATAATGGTTACCTTCATAATATTCTGATAACTTTATTTTGGTCTGAGCTTTACAAATCAATTCAATTTAATTAGTCATAATGTCAGAATTTTAAACAAAACATGATATAGTGACTTACATTCAGCAGTGTGTGTAGGGTCTGTAATGTAGAACTTGGAGAATGTCACTACCAATTAGGAATCACATAAACACCGAGTCGAATATGAGGGGGAAAAAAACGACATTGGCAAATTTTTATTAGCATCAAATGGACTCTGACCAGTGCTTACGCTTGAGTCCTGTGTGCACTGGCCTTGAAAAGGACAGGGCTTGTAAATGGGAGTGTGATGCTTAGTTTTTCCTTCTTCGCTGGGTATAATGAAGAGCATTTCCTAAGCTGTAAAACCTAAGAAGACGCAAGATGCAATTATAGAATTTCCTTAGATATTGGAATAGTCTAGAAAGGTTTTTAGTACTTGCGGCTTGTTCTGCATAAACTTTAGCAGTTTTCTTGAAACCTACACGTGTTGACTAGGGATCTGTTCTGTCTGGCTCCTTCTTTAAAATGGCGTTCAGCAGATAGTATGTGTTCTGTGATAGCTTCACTACTATGTAGACAAAGTGGCAAGGGACGTGTGACCTGTGTGACCCTAGCCCCTGTGCAGATGACCCCATGCTATTGGATGCTCCACTGAAGCCAGCCATGACCAGGTATCCTTTGCTGCTATCCATTTGCTGCATTTTGGCCCAGGTGAAAACCATGAAGCTTTGGTGAGGAGACTTTACAAGCACATGGCAGCTTTGCTTTCCCTGATCCGTTAGCTCTGGCACTATCAAACTCTTGAAACATCAAAATGGCTTGTCTGGGAGCACGTTATCTTAGGAAATTTAAATTATTTTAGACTTCTTGTTTGCAGCACATTATTAACTTAAATATGGAATTTCTTATGAGGAAGATGTAATTGCCCTTCTGTGTTTTTATTGTCAATACTTATCCTCAGGAGTCTCAGTCTACAACACAGTTTGGATAATACTGAAGCGTCACTCTGATATACTCATCTGGCTCTGCCAGAGTTCATATTATCTATAAAATAACCACATGACCTTTCAGAATAGTCAGGTTAGTCCCATAATTTGGGTTATTCCTGAAATAAGTTCTAGTGTTATTGTTTTATTTTTAAAGGCTTACTTCTGGAATAAAGATGAAAATCTGAAAAATTACATTGTTTCTTAATGAACAAATTCCTCTGGTTGTGTAGCTAGCTTCTTGAGACAACATATATACAGAACCCTTAGTTAAAGGGTCTGGGTCCTGGAATTTCTAGCCTTGAGCTGTCATTCAGAGATTGCATACTCAACAGCCTACCTGACTCGCTGTGCTTTCTGACTTAGCCATAGAATAGTCGTAACCCACTTCCACATCCACTTTTCAATAGCTTGAGCATGCCTTGTAGTCTTCTGTCTGACCTGTGCTCCTTTTGTTTGGATAGACCTTCTTGATGGAGAAAACAAAGGAACACAAGAACACAGCAGTGCGTCATCTCAGTAGCTGGGACAAGGTTAAGCTCTTTTTTCCCCAGTCCGCAGTGTCGCTGATTTGGTGTGTTTGGAGTCTTCCTTTATGTCTGGTAGGGAGACCCTGCAGTATTTAGGAAAGAGCGAACGATTGGTCATGAAATCTGAGTTTTAGAAAATAATCATGACATGTTAGTTATAGATTCTGGAATGGGTGCTATCACTTCTGTGACTCCATTACCCGGAATGTTAAATGGAAGAGTTGAGATGATTTGCATTATCCCAGTGCTATCGTTTCATGATTCTGTAACTGATCTTACTGGTCCTTGAGTGAACCCAGAGAAAACTAGGTGTAGTTCGCTGATATAGAAAATAGCTAGCAACCCCTCCATTGCTGTTTGAGGACGTTATTATACCAGTGTCCGACCTACCTGCCGAAGACTACACAGTAGGTATCTGAGGCTTGCATAAAGAAATATTTCCTTGTGTGCAGCTATGTGTAGGGCTACATGGTGCTTCCTGGTCTCATGGGCTACTGGGTCTAGCAAATTCACCCCTCTGGTGAGTACAGCGACCTCTCTACCTGCTCTGTCCTCACTCCTGGCAGAACCAGTTGCAGGAGCAGTATGATGTCGGTGATTCTCAACAGTGCTCATCTTTGGTACCCAACACTCTTCTTCAGGTCCAGCACAGGTGACCGGTGTGAACTGTGCTAGTCTCTTGTCACTTCTCAAGCCAGCCCAGGGCCAGCCCTTCCTTCCCATTCTGGGCTTTCCTTCATGTCCTGGGTACCTGCTCTCCATCTCAAGTATCTTCATGGCAACAGATGCTCATGCCTGTGCCATACCGCAGCATGTACTTGACCTCGTAAAGTGAATATGGGACACCTCATCAGCTAGTAAAGCAAGAATAATTGCTATTACCTTTCAGAAATTCTCACTCCACTCCATTTGAGTAAATACAATTGAGGAAATGGATTAGGATTCTTTTTTTTTAATTTAAAATTATTTCATTTAATTTAGGTGTATAAGTGTTTCGCCTGCATGTGTGACTGTGCACCATGTGTGTTCTTGGTGTTTAAGGTGGCCAGGAGAGGGTGTCAGGTCCCCAGGAACTGGAGTTCCAAATGGTTGTGAAGCACAATATGAGTGCTGGGAATGGAACTGAGTCCCCTGGAAGAGCAGCCAGTGCTCTTAACCACTGGGCCATCTCTCCACCTGGAATTAGGATTCTAAGACAAAAGCATATATGAAAATTGCGAAGAGCCCTTCTGAAACTCAGATGGTTCTCTTTGTGTAGAGAAGAAAGATGGGAAGTGCGAGAGCACTTGAGTCTTTGTCTAGTAATTATCTTCTTGTTTCTTCACTCTGGAAGCTCAAGGGGTGTGTGCTCACTGCGTCAGAGGCAGCAGAGCAGGTGCTGCTGAGATTTCTGGGACAGGACAGGACAGGGAGGGGCACACGTCCTACCGTTTCCCCACCTCCCCTCCCTTCCAGCTCCTCCTCCAGGGTCTGGTCTGAGCTCATCACTTTTCCCACCTGGCGCTGGCGGTCTACTTTAAATCAGCCCGAGTTTTCCCCTAGGTGCTTAAAGTAGCCAGTCTAAGCCAGCTTGTTTTGTTGTTGTTTTCTCGACAATTTCTCACTCTGCAACCCTTGTTATAAAGACCCAGCTGCTGCCTTGAGACTGCAGGGATCCCCCTGCCTGTCTCCTGCGTGTCGGGATTGCAGGCATGAACTACCACACCTGGCCTGAAAGTGACTTTCTTCTTTCTGCTCCTGATTCAGTGTGGTCTCTGTCTTTTTTCTTTTCTTCCTGGTAATATTCTTATTGCAGGTGTGGGGATGGAGCACATGCCATGGTGTGTTTGTGTGTGGAGGTCAGTGAGTAACTTGAAGGAGTCTGTTCACTTTCTACATGTGGGTCCTGGAGATGGAAGTCAGGTCATCAGTAGTGCCTTTACCTGTTGAGACATCTCATCCAAGTTGTCTTTCACACAAGAGGGAAATTGAGTTTTTCATTTAACAAGATCACATTGCTGAACTGCTCAGAGCCTTGCATGGCTTCCCATCACACATTTGACTCTGCATTCAGAGCCTTGCATGGCTTCCCATC
>CABHPQ010142233.1:0-19501 GCA_902168405.1 Peromyscus aztecus | reverse complement strand
CATCACACATTTGACTCTGCATTCAGAGCCTTGCATGGCTTCCCATCACATATTTGACTCTGTATTCAGAGCTTTGTATGACTTCCTATCACACTTTCCATTCACACATTAGCCCCTGGCTGGCCTGGTTCCCTGCTCCAGCAGCCTCAGCTCCTGTCTCTATTCTGTTCATTGACTGTCTGAGGCTCATGGGTCTTTAGTTCAACATCATCACAGTAGGTGAAAGTAACCAAGCAGCAGACTTCTTGCTACAGATTCCACTTAGGTGGCATTCTGGAAAAAGCAAAACTAGGGATGGGAAACACCTATGGGCACTAGGAGCGGGGTGTCTGGAGATGGACTTACTGGAACAACCTGAGGAAATGCGCTGTGTTGAGACTGCGGTAGAAATGTCACTGCGTGCATCTGCCACACTTGACTCCACTCTGAAAGGGAAAATGCTAGAAGCCCTAGGTGATACCTGAATAGACTCAATCTTAAAAGGAGAAAGTACTTTGTCAGTTACACAGTACTGGTCCCCCGGAAGTGTGGAAGAGTGGCATCTTCTTGCCCTCCTGGACAGTAGGTATGCTGGACACACTGTGAGTACACCAGCTTTAGCCTGAGTTCCTCAACACCAGTAACTAGGAAGGCCTACTCCAGAGTTCCTGGAATAATTAGTCTCCAGAAAGTGGTCTGGGCTCACCTCTGTCCCCACTGGAGGACATTGTTCCAGCAAAGGTAGTCACTCAGGCTTGAGGGGCTAGTGGTCTCTGAGAGAATGCTCTATATGCATTTGTCCTGTGGTCACAGCAAATGTGACAGGAAAGTCACACCAGTGTAGAATGTCTTATTTTCCAGAGCAAAAGCCTAGTTTAAAAGTCCAGATACTAATTGTGTTGTCAGGCTTAAGGAGCTGTGCTGAAGAACTCTACTCCACAGAGCATAGAGATCCACTTTTTGGCTTAGTCCTCCATAAGGGAAAAATTTAAATTGTGGGTCACATGATGAGTTCAAGGACAAGTCTGTCTGTACAGGCTGAGTAAAGAACACAAGAAACTGGGCTTCTGAAGGCACATTCAGGGTTTTTAGCGTGTCAGATTTGGGGATTAGTCTTATTGATTGGTGCATGTTACTAAAGAGTGTCTCAATAGTGGAATGGTTTGGGGATCCTGTTGAGTGGTGTGCTCACCAGCCACTCATTACTCTCTGTTTTTGACCTGGTGTATTAGTTAGTTCTATTGATGTGAAGAGACACCATAACCATGGCAACTCTTATAAAGGAATCCATTTAATTGAGTCTTGCTTAGAGTTTCAGAGATTTAGGTCCATTGTCATCATAGTGGGAGCATGGTGGCATGCAGGCAGATATGGTGCTGGAAAAGTAGCTGAGAGTTCTACACCCAGATCCACAGAGTAGTAAGAAAGCCACTGGTCCTGGCTTGGGCCTCTGACACCTCAAACTCTGAGACACACTTCCTCTAACAAGGCCATGCCTCCTAATATTATGTAGTGCCACTCCCTGATGACCAAGCATTAAAATATATGAGCCTATGGGGGCCATTTCTATTCAGACCACCACATTCCACTCCCTGCCCCTCATAGGCTTGTAGCCATATCATAATGCAAAAAATGCATTCAATCTAGCTACCTTTCCTTTAGGGAGGAAAGGGGACATACTGAGGAAATACTAGATGAAAGCAAGACCAAACAAACACACTCCAAATTTTTCATCTCCATGTTTATTGTCAAAATGGTCTTTAGACCTCCAATTCCTTTCAGCTTTGTTGACTGTAGCAAACTTCTTTCTCTTGGGTTGGTTCCACATCTAGTCTACAGCTTTCCTTGGCAGGTAATCCTGCAGCTCTGGCATCTCCAACATCTTGGGGTCTTCAAAGAAATGCAGGCTTCACCTTCACAGCTTCATGTAATGGCCTCTCTGTCCTCCATGCAGGGACAGCCCTGATTCATACCTGGCCTCAGAGGCTTTCCTGACTAAGGGAGGGAGATTCCACAACCCCGTTCTTGTATCCTTGACTCTAAAGTCAGAACTATATGTCCAAAGCTGCCAAGTTCTACTGCATGCTGGGATTGGAACTTGGCTCCTCATTCATTTGAGTGAGCTTTCATCATTTTCATCAGCTTTCTGTTCTCAATGGTTTCTTTCACTGCCTAAGCTTTTCTTTGATTCCCCTCACAAGTTGGAAGCTTAGCGGGGTAGGGTCTTGCCCTGAGTCACTGCTTCTTTTATTCCATTTAGCCTCAGGCTTTTCTTTAAACTTTTTATCTCTTGAGCATTGGCCTTAGGTCCGTTATACCTCCTGGTGTTCCTTTTCTCCTCAAATTGTAACTTTTGGGTTTTTCCTTGCTCAACTTGCTCCTTTTCATTATAGATCTGCATAAGAGTAGTCACTAATAACTACAGGACAGAGTCAATGCTGTGCCATCTTGAAATCTCCTCTGCCAACACCATTAATCCAAAACTCTTCAATTTAGCCTTGGACAGATCTTTTGGACAAGGGCAAAAAACAGCCAGACTCTTTGCCAATATATCACAAGAAGAGTCTTTTGGCCACTTGCTAATATTCTTCTCCTTTGAAACCTCTTGAACCAGGCCATCATAATCTATATTGCTCTCCGTACCACTGTCTTCCATGCTTCTACCAGTATGACTCATTAATCCCTGCTTAACCCATCCAACTGCTTTTCTAATCCAGAATCCCAAAGTCTACATTCTGTCAACAAGCAACATGGTCAGGCCTGTCACAGCAATACCCACTCCTTATACCAACTTCTGTCTTAGTCAGTGTTCTGTTGCTATGTTCATATTGTTCTATGTCAAGAGACAACAAGAGTTGCCATGGTCAACTCTTATAAAGGAAAGAATTTAATTGAAGATTGCTTATAATTTCAGGGGTTTAAGTTCATTGTCATGGTGGGGAAATGATGGCATGCAGGCAGACATGGTGTTGGAAAAGTAGCTGAGGGTTCTACACCCATATCCAAAAGCAGCAGTAAGAAAGAGAGCCCCTGGGCAGGGCCTGGTTTGGGTTTCTGAAATCTCAAAGCCCACCCCTCTGTGACACACTTCCTCCAACAAGGCCACACCTCCTAATCCTAAGTGGTGCCATTCCCCGATGACTAAACATTCAAATAGATAAGCCTATGGGGGCCATTCTTATTCAACCTGGTACCTCTCCTAAACCTCTCCTCCTCACTGTTAGGGGATGTGGTTATCTTTTCTAGTCACCTCTAGTTATGGCCCCACAGTTAGACACTGACTTCCTTTTTTTATGATTTCTGTTAACCTGTCTTCATATAGATTGCATGTCAAGCACTAGTATCACCCAGGTGGGGTGAATAGACCTAGCTTAGCATCTGTCATTCAGCTTAGTTTCTAGTTTGTAGTTTTCTGGCTGCCTTTGTGTGTTCAGGTTAACTTTGGAATTTTCTTGCTTCAATAAAGAGTGGGTTAGTGAATCAGTCAGTTAACCAGGCACCAACTAACTAGTGAAGTGTAGCACATGTATTTTAGTAGTGAATACACTCTTACTTCTGGTGATCGGGACTAAGGTTGCTTGCTGAGGATGTGCCAGTACATAGTTAACAGATGACTTACAGTAAAAAGTTGGTTCTCCAAGAGAAAATAAATGGAAATCAGGGTTAAATACTGTGTGGCATTTGCCATGAGCTAGGCTTTGTATGGGGCTCTCCATGCTCGGCTCTGCTTACTTCTTGGAATTCCTTTCAGGAGTGTGCAACCTGCTGCAGCAGCTGTGGCTGCGCTTCATTCAGTGTTGGGGCTTTCTGGGCATGTGTCCAGATGAGTGAGGCCATGCTGAGTGGCTCCTCCCCTGGGTTTTGAGGAAGGTTTGGCCAGGACTTCTGCTGAAAGGACAATCAGGAGGTGTAGCAGTGTACAAACCAAGTGGGAATTTGGTGCTTTACCCCTAACAGTCTTGCTATGCAGCCCAGGCTGGCCTCAAATCGGCAATCCTCCTGACTCAGCCTCCCAAATGCTGGGATTATAGGGGTATGCTAGCACACCTGGCTTCCATTGTCCTACTTTTCATTAAGTTCTGCTCAGACATTATTTCCTTTGGTCCAAGTAATTAAACCATAAAATCTTATAGTCATATGATATTTTAAAACTAAAAGAAAGAGAAGAAGCCTTCTCACCTCCCAGCAGTGATGTGCCAGTTGATGATGCACACAGCATGCTGGTGGTGCTGGAAGTCTGAAGAATAGTGCTTCACTCCCTAACTCCCAGGTCACCATCCTCTAAGTGTACCAGCCAGGATGCTTTTGAATATGAGTAACAGAAAATGTGGCTCAAGCTATCCTAAGGCATAAGCAGCCTCACTCTCACAGACAAGAAATTCCCAGAAGAGTGAACTCTGGGCTTGGCTGATAGAGCAGTTCAGTGATGTTAGCAAGGACTCTGCTCCTTCCTCCTCCTTCATCCGAAACATGGGAAGACTAGGTTTCTGGGTCCCAGCAATATAGCCATGGATGCAAAGAGAGATGTGGACCGTGTCTTCAGTAAATACTTGTTCCCAAGCTTCGCCAGCCATCTTCCCTCATACCTTTAGTTCTGGGCCATTTCTTCCCCCATCATGACTGCATGAAGAAATGGTGACATCACTATGGGAACTTAGCCACCATGACAAACCACGGGAGACAAATGTCACCTGTGTAATTTAAAAGTTTCTAGTACTTTTTAAGTAATTAAAGTTTTAGCAATACATTTTTTAACCCAGTGTATTAGTTACTGTTCTCATTGTTGTGCCAAAATTTCTAACAAAAACAGCTTAAAGAAGGAAGGGTGCATTTAGGCTCACAGCCTGAGGGAACAGCCCCTCCAGGTGGGGAAGGCTTGTCGGTGAGCGTGGCTCTCGCTGTGGCAACAGGAGTGTAAACAGTTGGTCACGCCATATCCGTGGTCAGGGAGCAGAGAGAGCCAATTCTGTACACAGCTGTCATTCTCCTTCCCCCACTCCCTCTCACCCCGGTCTCTTCAGTCTGGAGCCCCAGGCTGTGGGATGGTACCTCCCACCTTCAGGGTGGCTCTCCTCTCCTCAGTTAACGTCCCTACAAACACTGGGACAGACATTCCCAGGAGTGTGTCTCCTGTGTGAATCCAAGTCCCAACAATCCGACCGTGAAGGTTAACCAGCACCCCAGTACATCAGAATGCCATTTACTGTGTAACCAGCATTTGAGATAAGTATTGAGACAGTGTCCTTCTTTCATACTTGAAGTATGGTGTGTATTTTGCACCTGTCTTAAGTTTTGCATGGTCACGATTCACAGATTCAGTAGTCAAATTTATGTCTGATGGTACAAATCCATAGGCTGAAACTCAAGAACACAAAGATTGGGTCTCTGTCTGTCTTCAGGGTCTTCCTTCACTGTCTAGCCTACTCTCAATGGAATCTGTGCCCTTGCCTCTGTCTTCACTGTGCTTTGCCTTCTCCCTGGCCCATTCTCTCCTTGCTCATAAAGGAACTTTAATTTTAATTTTGTTATATCCATCACACCCAACCAATTGTTGGCTCCAGGTATAGGCTGTCCTCAAATGTGTGAGGAGAGGTCAAGCTCTTCTGTACCTTCTTAAGTCATTTTAAAAATTTTTTAGAATTATTCATTTATTATTTTATGTGTATCAGTGTTTTGCCTCCATGTGCTTATGTGCACCATGCTTGCAGAGGTCAAAAGAGACATCAGATGATCTGGAACTGAGTTATAAATGGTTATAAACTATCATATATGTGTTAGACATCAAACCCAGGTCCTCTGCAAGAGTAACAGGTACCCCTGAGCCATCTCTCTAGCCCTCTTCTGTACCTTATGTTACCCCATGGTCTCACTTGTCAAACCATTTCCCATTTACTTTCCCATGATGGTCTCCTGGAGCTCCAGAGCAGGGCCTTGTTCTTAGGCACTTCGGAGTTATTCAGGTTTATAAGAAGGAAGTACGTTGGATTCTAAGAAAACTAGGGTGACTTGGATTTTGCAGAATACCTGAAATAAAAATGATGAGAGAATGTTCAACCATGTGTGCATTCTCTGTTGTTGACTCTATGCAGACTTTTTTTTAATGTAAGGATTTTTATAATTCTACATGTTGAAGTATTTCTCTGGAGGAATCCATCACATCTCCTGTTAATGGCTTTACTGGCCATTATGGATGTTAGTTTTCTAGCCTGTCATTCATATGCATCTATCCTTCTTGGTGTCCTGAATTACTTAGATCAAGTACTGGGGCTCCTTCTTAATTCTAGCATCTGCTCCTTAGGACAATGAACAATGTGGATCAAGGTTGTGTTCCTAGACTTTCAATGATACCAAACATCTCGGTTTCAGCAAGAGTCATTCAAGACAAATACAGCTCTATATGAATATGAAATATAGTTGAATGGTTCTGTAGCATAAGAGATCCCAATAATTGTCAGGAGAGCCTCAGTGGATTCTGCATCATATATCAAAAATGCAGGTTTAACCTTTGGCCCCTTTGTCAGGTCTGCATTGACCAGCCAATGCTGTATGTTATGGGGTGGGAAGGCCATGCTTGAGTTGTTACTGCCCTTGTTAGTTTTTAGGAACCACCAGAACTCTAAATGTAACTTAAGACTTGGGAGTATAGTTAAGTCTTTCTTAGTTTTAATGAACTAGGGCACAAAAGGAGATGTATTTTTAAGGTGGATGTGATATAATGCTTATTTTGGAAAAATGCTTCAATATTTGTTGATCCTTATATTTTAAAATATTCCCTCCATCTGATGTGTATCTCATTATAGAAATAAAATTTATTTTGTTGATGTTTAACTTTAATATGGGAAACCTTGATTTTATACAAACATAACAATTAAGGAATTCAAGAGCCTTAAAATTATATCACTTCAAGATCCATCACCAGAAACTCAGCATAAATAATTATCATTTGTTGATGAACTAGATCAGGAGTCAGTATACATGACCCAAGGCCAAGTTCAATCTACTGCCCAAACTACGAATAACTTTAACATTTTGAAGTGGTTGGAAATAAAAGTTCATGATGTAAAAAGTATGTGGATTCCAAGTTTAGTGCTCATAAATAAATACATTTAGGGGGACATACCCAGCACTGTGTAGGTTGGTCTCGTCTTTGAACACTTTCCTACTCCAAGGCAGAGATACGGAATTCCAAGAGGCCTTGCATCCTGCAGAACCTAGAGTATTTACTATCTGCCCCTTTGTAGAAAAGCAGGTTCAGTGCTAGCCTTATAAGGCAGAGACATTAAGCATTCAGCTTTGAGTCTTGTATCAAATGTTATGTTAAACATGGCCAGAGTTTGTTCTTTCAGAATGAGCCAGTGTCCTGGAAAATAGTACCCATGTGATAGCACAATAGACTTGACTGTGGGCTTTGGATTTATTTACTCACAGAGGAAACCAATTTTATTCTCTAAAGGAATAATAAACAAGTCTGTCTTCATCAGTATTCATCAGAGCATTGAAGGAAAGTTTGCCTGTAGCAAAGGTTACTTGTGTCTTCTTGCTGAAATCCCATTTAGAAATGCTTCATAGCTGGGCTTTTTGTTGTTTTTAAGTAATAGGGGATATTCGGTTGTTTCTATAGTGACCTTTCATTTCAGATGCATAAGCAGTTTCCAGAACCAGCAGTGAGTTATAGGGAAGGCAGTGGGAAGAGTGAATATTATGTACTTTATAACTGAATCATAATTTCACTTACGCATGGTACAGTGCGGCCACATTTCTAAGAGGTGCATACATCCAGCAGTATTGAACACACAAGTGACTTATTAATTTGAGTTATAAAATAATTTTGGACTGTAGTCAAAATCCATGAACTTAAGTATTGCTTTCTTTTCCCACTCTTTTCCCCCCACTTAGGATGAAAAAGAAAGACCAACCCCCCCCCAAAAAAAAACAAAAAAAACCCCACTAAATTTTATCAGCAAAGAGGAGAAAATTCTAGGTATAAAAACTAATTTTTCTCAACTACACTAAAAAAGACTGAGTGTGGTTATGTCACATGGACCTCAGAATGCCTGTGGCTTCATGTTTTCCTATTGTTTATGTCTATAAAGGTAATTTGTATCCATGACTTTTATATTAACATCAGAAGTTTTCTAATAAGTTTGGTCAATTTTGGAGCTGCATACAAACCCCACATCTGTAATTCCTTAATTTCTAATTAAGCATTCTAATTACTAATGTCAAAATTAAGTAAGCACTTAGGGTTCTTAACTATTCCACATGTCTGTCTGTATGTTAGATGTTATTCGAAGATAACTGGAGAAATATTTAAGAAAAAAACTTTTGTTAACAGTTCACAGTGGTACATTTTTAAACCAATAAATACCATCTATGTCTAATTGGCTAAATGGATGTGAAAGTTATAGTGGAAAGCTGTTGCCTATATAGTCTTTTTTAAGTGACGATCAATGGAATATAGTTCCCTCGGCCACAGATTTGAAAGCATTACTGCTCACTGGAGGTCACATTTACAACCTAAAGAGTCTTGCCTTCCTAGTAAATTTGGATTATGGTGGTGTGCATGTTTTATTCCACTCTTTTAAAGCTGAAGGCTAGAAACCTTCTCTCCCTTAGCAATCCATCTTCAATTAAGTCATGCTTCTTCATCTCCTGTCCAAAATTCCTCTGTGGACAAACCGCGCGCACACACACACACACACACACACACACACACACACACACACACACACATATATATATTTCAGAATCTGAGCTCTGTCCTTCCATTGCTGATGGCTGTTTGTTGGCTGGCTGGCTTTCTGTGCTGCCAGGGATTGCCTTTTCAGATCACACATTTTAAAATACTCTTCAGTTAATGGGAGTTTCTGTTTCATCCTCTGATGGAAGGAATTGTATGACATTGTAAATCCCCAAATATCTACCAGAGGTAAATTTGATTATAAGGGCAAGAGAGTAATGAAAGGCGTCTCCTGTTATTCTTCATCGGTGGGACGGGAATATGCTACCAGCAAACCTAGCCCATATTGCCAACTGTTTGGTAAACCGTGTCACCGGTGTCACCGCTCTACCAAACTTAAGGTCAAAGGGTGGCATGGGAGGGGAATTCACAGAACTTAGCATTTGTGAGGTACTGGGTTCAATCCCTAGCTTTGAACAAAGACTCACCCTCAAGTTTCTTAATCTAAAGGACGAAAAGGCTAACTGAAAAGAGTCTGCGCCTTTATGTGAATCACTGCCCCATGAGATAACATAGGTGAAGATAATTGTTTATGGGGAACAGATAGGAGACGTTTGCCTGGCGCTGGGTGTCTATTTGTTGGTAGATTTGTTTCCTAGGTGATGGTTTGCTGGGATACTGGTCTGTAACTTACATACCATCTGCTTGAGTGATGCCTTGACTCTCACTCCCACTGACTTCTCTAGGGTCCATCCTTGCTAGCTTATGCTTTAGGTCTTTGGTACACTCTGGTCTTGTACAGCCCACCGCCATTGGCCTATGACCTTTTGCCATTTTGTCTATGTCTGACTTTTCAGAGATCATTCCCATCTTGCTCCCAATCCAAAACCTTCAAGATTGACAGAATTTTATTTGACAGGTACTAGTCTCTGTCTGTTATAAAATCCTGAGAATATCAGTAGTTTCTTTGCTGGCAGGGCTGATAGTCCGGGTCTCCTGATCATTGTCCTACCAGTCATTAAATACTTGAATGCTTTCCCAGCCCTTGGCAGATTACTGCTGCCTCAGTTTCACTCCCTGTCATTATGTCCTCATGTCCTGGGCCTCTTGGACCTCACACTGTCTGGGAACTATTAAGCTACTTATGGTCTAGTAGTTTTCAGGACTGTATATTAATATCCAGTTTTATTGGTTGATTTTTATACCATGCTAATTATTTTTAAGATCAATCATGATTTCAAAGATAAATGCAAGAGTTGAATTCTCATGGGAAAAAATTCCAAAGTGCCTTTGATAATATTTTATGTTTTTTCATTTAGCAATTGTGTGTCTTTAGGCACCAGCTCTATATCCACTACTATTCTAAATGCTAAGAAATATTTCTAATTCTGCAAAAAGGAAGCTCCCAAACTAATTGTAAAGTTAAACACGGGTTATGTGGGACCCATGGTTCCTGCTCAGTTTTACTAGAAACCTAAAATTACTCTAGAAAGACTTTAAAAGGGAAAAAATGGAGCAACAGCCAAGTACATATAGAAAATAATTGGAAGCCAGTTTCAAAGTAGTACAATTTTTCCTCAGAAATTGTTTAAAACACATAAATATTGAAGGGCTATGGACTACAGAATCATAAAGAGTAGAAGAATTCACCCATTTGATAATGCTTCTTTGAGGAGTTGATAGACCACATATTGGAAGACATAAGCCATATATGGGAACAATATGTGAAGAGGTAGTCCATGGAAGTTGGCAAAACCATGTGGGGTCAGAGACCTTGTTTGGTGGGAGCTCCCAGGTTAAATGATGTTTGAGATCAAGATGGCTGAATACATTCTTGAGAGCGAGACTGAACACTATGAACATTTTGTTCTTCGGGGCAGACACATTCTTCATCGAGGAGCAAGGGGTGTGTTCATGGTAGTGGCCATAACTCAGCCTGGCAGCCATGTGGGGGAGAGGAAGGTTTCCTCCAGGTAATTTCAGAATAGGTGCTGAGCTTCTTGATGCATATGACTAGAAAAGAGAAGGAAAGCAGTGATTTCCAACAATGTGGCAGAAAGTGCTGGAAGGCCCTGGGGAGTGTCTGAGTATGCAAGGATGAAAAAGCAACTTGAGTGGGCTGTAGAGGTCCGAAAAGGGAGAGTGAGATCTGGGCAGATCCTTCAAGAAAGGAACAATAAGACAAAAGAAAAAAAGGAATAAAATAAATTTTAAAAAATATAAAAAACAACAATAAAATTGGACAAGGTTGTCAAAACAGCAATTTTAAGACTTAGAAAAGACTTGAAAAGGCATTCAGCAAAATGAGAAGCATTCCATTTGTACAAGTGTACAAGTGTACTTTGGGTAAGAAAAGTTGGATTCTATGGTGTTCCAGACTGGGGATGCTCTACCTCCAGACTTTGCACAGTAGTTTGCCCAGGCCAAGAAAAGCTGTGAAAGCCACAATTTCCCTGAAGAAGTGCATGTGAAACCCCTCGTGCCCACTAGCATCTTAATGATGGACATTCTAATGGCAAATGAAGACCTGAGTTTTCAGTTTGGGTTGGAACCAGCAGTCAACTGACAGACTAGCTGGTGCCTTATCAGGGAAATTTGAGAATAGCATCATGACAGGGTCTTGGTCAACTCTCTACATGTTCCTAATGGACGAACTGGCTTCCTGTTCATGCAAGGAAAAGCAGAGAAGGCTCAAGCTAGTTGTAAACCTGGTGGCTGGGAAATGCCATTCAGATGCAGAGAAGATACAAGAAATCCGAGCAGAAGTTCAATGCCAGGGAAGAGTGAAGACAACTTGATCTTGTAACGTGGTCCCCAACCAGAGCACGGGTCCATTGGCAGAGGATAAAAGTTTCTCTGGCTTCCGTCTTTAAGCACAACCAGGAAGCAATCTTTTGTTAGCTCTTTACCTAGTGAACACAGACACTATCCTAGTGACTGAGTAGAGATCCAAGCACTGTGAAGAAAATGGTTCTGGCTGATTTAGTATAAGAAACAACAACCTTGAGAGGAGAACATTAAAATACAGATTTTTTTTTGCAATATTAAAATTAAACACTAAAATAATAAAATTAAAATTTCAGTAAATATATATCTATCTTTGATGTATGTTAGTATATAAATCTAAAAATATAATGTTATATATATATTATACACACACACACACATACACACGTATATATGGGTGATGAATACTGAGAGGAAAAAAATGTAGTCAGTAGCAGGACTGGGGAGATGGCTCAGTGGATAAGAACACTTGCTGCTCCAGTCCCCAGCAGCCTCATAGAAAGCCAGGCATAGCCACGTCTGTCTATAGTCCCAGCGTGGTGTATAGGGATGAGGGCCAGAGACAAGAGGCTCTCTGGGGATTACCGGATCCATTTGTGACTCCAGGTTCAGTGAGAGATCCAGTCTCAAAGAAATAAAGTGGAAGGTGATAAAGCAGGGCATCTGACATCCTCCTCTGTTTTCACGTCGGTGAATAATCAGACACACACACACACATACACACACACACACACACACACACACACACAAAGAAAACAGTTGTGTCAGTGGAAACATTTGTGAGTGGGTCCAGATGTTGGTCTTAGCAGACAAAGACTTCAAAGCAGTTACAATAAACATGTTCAAGGAATTGAAGGAAGCCACGTTTAAAGAATTAAAATGTAGCTCAAACTAATGACTCAGAGAATCAAACAGGATGAAGCAGAGAGTCTCAGTAGAGAGAACTTGTTTAGAATATTAAAATGGAAAAATCTAGAGTTAAGAAATGTAATAACTGAAATAAAAATTCACTGCAGTGAGCTAATAACAGATTCAAGATGGCAGAAGAAGAACCAGTAGGTAACAGAGGAAGGGAGCATGGAGAGCAGACTGCCTCAGCCAGGCGTGGTAGCACACACTGTAATCCAAGCAGGAAGTTCTCAAGTTTAAGGTCTGCCTGGGATACATACCAAAAGCCCGTCCCCAAAACAAGCCAGTAAACAGAGGCTTGGAAGCCATGGCGCACATCAAGTGATATGAAAACAATTAAACACCATTGTACAGGGTGGGGTCACATCAGAACGTCAGTGACTGTTTATAAAGGAGATTAACCTCGGGATAAACATGGACTGAACCCAGGATTCATTCCTTATTAAGAACTAAACACTATTAACTTTTTACAGAACGAATATCTCAGAATATAAAAGAATTCCTTTAACTTGATAATGAGCATCTGCAAAAAACAAAACAAAACAAACCCTATAGCTAATGTTGTCTTCTTCCTAATAGTGGGGACAGAGCAAGAGTTCACCTCTCGTTACTTTACAGAATTATATTTGAGATCACAGCCAATGTGATACGGCAAAGAAAGGGGAAATGAGAAAGGAGAGAAATAAAAAGGGTGGAGTTTAGAAAAGAAGAAACAGATCTGTCCTGTTTGCAGATGCCAAGATCCTATATTAAAAAGACTCATATTAGGACTTTGTGAGTACTCTGAAGTTACAGCTGTGATAAAAAACTCACAGAATGATATGTAAAGTCATATGTGTATGTATTTAATATACATACTAACATACATATATATCATATATAATCCAAAACAAAATTAAGAAGACTTTTGTTCATATTACCTCAAAAGCATACAACACACAGGAATCAATTTAAACAAAGAGGAACAGGACTTGTCTGTGAAAAAAACAAAGTCATTGCTGAGTGGAATTAAAGAGATCCAAATAAATGGTAGGCATTTAATGTTCATAGTTTAGAAGATTCCTTATTCCTTACAGTTTTCTTCAAATTGACGCTTTCAGTACAAACCCTAACAAAACCCCACATGGCTTTATTGGGTACAGGCTGTCCAGCTGATCCGGAAATTTGTGTAGAAATATGAAGGGCCCAAGGTAGATAAACAATTTGGAAGAGGAAGAATAGAGTTGGGGGAGTTAGACTATTCAACTTCGAATCCTCTAACCCTGCAGCACTCTAGCTGACACATGCTGACGGGCATGCAGATCAGAGGAAAAGAAGGGAGTCTAAAAACAAACCTTTACATTAATGCAGTTTTCACAGGGTGCTGAGGGAATTCAATGCAGGGCAGGGGGGAGTGTTTCCAATAAATTGCGCTAGAAAAATCAAACACCCATTTGAAAAATAGGAATTTAGACTATTGCCTAATACCACATGCAAAAATAACTCAAAATAGGTAGTAGATTTAAGTATAAGACCTAAGATAGTCCAGATCAGTAATTGCCTTGGGCTGGGAATGGGCACAGAGGAGCCTTTCCGGTGAGTGAGATGTTCTCAGAGTGGGCTGTGATGATCACACAGCTTTACTAAAACTGCTCCCAAGAGTGAACAGCATCACATATAACAAAAAAAAGGGAGAATACGCTTCCATTGTGAGGCCCTCATGATCACGTCCTGGTAAGTGGTCATTTATTTGTCTTAGAAAACGTTAAGAACCTGCCCAGCAGACAAATACCAAAAGAAAGAGCGGCACCATGGGTGTGTCGGGAGTCCCTGGGCCCCTCACTCACCTTTCCTTTCTAGTTCCCTTGGCCTTGCTTTGCCCTCCGTTGCCAGTGATCCCGACCTCAGTTCCTATGGTTACCACTCCACCCAGCTGGAGGGCGGTGATGCCTCCTCCACTGCCCATCCTGACCTCTGCTCCTTCCCTGTTTCCTTCGTTTTTACATATTTAATCAAAACGAAGTCATTTGCCGTTTTTAGCCTCAAGTTCCACTCTATCTCTGATTTGCCTGGCATGCTGGCTTGGAAGGACAGCCACTTGTTTATTTTGAGTGGTGACACCACGTGAAATGTGGTGATACTCAGTAGGTAACTGAAGATTTGACATGAGATTTAGTATGAGAAACTAGGGATAAAGATGTAGATTTTCACTGCCCCCTCCAGAATTAGAACTAGAAATAAGCCAGACCCTCAGAGGCCTGTGAGGCATACCAGCTTTGGGGCTAGAGAATAAAAACAATTTTTCTTTAAAAATTAAAAATACAAAACAAAAATTTCCCTTGAATTCTCTAGGTTAATCATTGTAGTGAAAAGTAGTTTTTGTTTTTATTGTTTTTTCCTCAGTAGAGTCAGGTTCTTTTAAAGAAATTTTTTAAAGTGTTATAAAAAAGAGAGAGTGTCTAATCATTTTCTTATCTGAAGTTAATCTCACCTAGAACACAAAACCTGACCCTGGAACTGCCTCCCCCACTAGGTGGCAAAAGTAAGCTACGGAGAGGCCCGAACAGGCCAGCTTGCACTCCATGAGGTCACTGCATCCTTCCTGGTACCACTTTGTAAAAGGCGAACACTCGACATTGGAGGGGCCCTGTTATTTCTAGGTTCTGTCCGGTGCCAGAAGGACACCTTCAGAGCCCGGGCATCCTTTGACTCCCACGTGTGGGGAAGCTCTGCAGAGAAATCTTTTACCAGGAAGGCGTCTGTGGGACCACAGAGATGTGAGAGACACTAACAAATACAATTGATTTCTAAGACATTGGATGGAAACACACAATTCTAAAACATTTGTGTGTGTGTGTGTGTGTGTGTGTGTGTGTGTGTGTATTTCCAGGAAATACTGAAGAGAAAATTACGCCACCATTGACACTTTTGTCCCAAGGTCCTCAGAAAGTGCTATGGAAGATCCCTGAGCTAAAATACAAGCGCCATTTTACTGTGACAGTGCGTCTCTTAGCAGCAGCGGCAAGATGGCTCTCAGACGTCACTTCTAACCTAGTTCTGTCACCTACCAGCCCACCTGGGCTTCTGTAAATATGAAAAGTTTCTGTAAATTTTATCAGTTTCATAGGTCTTAAAATTTCTTAAAAAAAAAAAAAAAAAAAAAGCCAGCACCAAAGTGGAACTTTCAAACTGCTGGTCAGGGGCTTCATGAGTCAACAAATAATGCTTTTATTTTCGCGTTAGCGTCACCAGCGTTTTCTTTCTCTGCACATGTCCTTTGCCTTGTTCTTTTGTTTCTATCTGAAGGGCAGCAGGCTGTGCTTTGGTTCTGATGGAAACTGTCTCTGTTGCTGAGGTTTGCAAGCCGGGGCCCCGGACTGCAGGTGGTGACAGCTTCCCCCTAGGCATTGGCCTACGGAACATGGAGTTCAAAATTGAGAGAAATGTCTCAAATCCCAGCCAGAAAACAAGTGTTCAGTTTCTCCCATGAAGCACAGACTCAACACTTGAATTGTTTCAACTTAACATTTTAATTTAAAAACCAGCTAGTCATTATACATCATTCCGTAACTATTTATTCAGTGTCCCTGTGTGCAAGAAAAAAAAATTTAGGAACACTTGTTGCTTTCCAAACAAGAGGAAGTATGTTTGGGTATTCGGTGATTGAGCAATTTAAAAATTGTTAGTCATCGTTTAGGTCAATTTTATGAAAAGAAGTCCTATTTGCTTAGTTCTTTTTATTCCAGGCTCCTCTGTTTACACGGATGATAGAACTCACAATGGAGACTCATGTGTCATCCAGGAAATGAGCCTGGCTGTTATTTTAAAGGCTCATTTACTTGGAGGATTTAAAATTTGACTTCAATATAGTAATAAGGATACTCAGCAAAACTTCATTATAGAGCACTTCCATGTGCCATGATAGTGCATGCCAAGTGATGCATCTCCTGCAGACTCTACTATGTGCTGTATCTTCCTGCAGTTAAAAAGGAGCGTCCCCTTCACAGCCATTGCTTAGCACTGCAAGCTGTACTGTTACGGCCTCTGCGGCTAGTCCGCATCCTCACCACTAATTAAACTTCCTCTTGTTTCATTTTAAAAGATTACGCAGTAGTAGTTTCTTAATACTCCAGTAACTATTCAAATAAGAGTAATCCAGCGTAAAAGGTAACACAAAAGTTAATTCATGCAACAACCCTTTATCAAAGGCTTCATGAGTATATGGCACTGTCACAGTATGTGTGTATTTGAATCTACAGCCTCTATTTGTCATAGGCCAGTACAGTTCATTTGCATTACAGATTTTCTTCTAATCACAATGATTGATCTTAGAGACAGCATTCTGCCTTTGAATCACTAGCCATAAAAAGTTTCCAAGTTTAAGAAAAATATCTACAAATTGGTTAATTTGGATTATCTTTGAACACCACTGGTCTCCAGAGTCTTATTTTGGACAACCCCTCAATGGCCAGCAGGGATAGAAGCACCTTTCTTGTTTCTTTGTGGGATAATAGGTGCTTTCCCAATATTGGTTACTCCTAGAGATGAACAACAAATAATTGAAAAGTCTTGATCTACATTTATATTTCGGGTGACATTTGCGGGCCAAACAGCAATGACATATGGTCTTGGTCAAGGAACAATAATCTCATTAAACAGACTTTTAGAAATACTTAACAGTCTTTATACCTCATCCCCACCTCTGAGGATGAGGAAAGCTGAAATTTGTGAATTCTATGACAGTCAAATAAAGACAACTCTACCATTCTTCCTTAAAGAATGTGAAGGCCTCACTAAGCTTTTACCTCTAAAGTTTGGAGTCCAAGAGTCATTTGACTTACACATGCCTGGGAAGATGTACAGAGAAGCTGTCAAAAAGGCATCTGGGGAGCGTGGCTAGGTGCATGGGATGTGATCACAAATGCAATTGATTTTTAAAATTGTAAGTTGTTGAATGTAAACACACAATTCTGAAATTGACCACACTTTGCCGCTAATAGTTGTTTTCTTTGAATTTTCATTTAAAAGCGTAAGATTACTTAAGATGCAATTTGAATACCTAGTATATGCTGTTCTTTGTCTTAGTAAATAAAACTTTAATGAGGATTCAGTATTCTTACTTAGTAAATAAATGCCTCACTAAGAGACTTTTGGCCATTTTTTAAGTAGGAATGTTTGCACAAAAGAAGCATTTTCTTCTTACCAAATCGGCTCCTTTGACGTGTATGGCAGATGACATCTGTCTGAGTGAGTGCTGCAAAGGACATCTATTGTGCATCATTAGCGATGCAGTAAATTGGTTATTTATGTTTTAAAGTCCAAACATAGCGCGATCCTTTTTGTTTGCTTTTGAAGATTGCTGTTACAATAAAACATTTGTGAACTGAGTAAAGTTGTCCTTTTCGTTTAGTTAATGCTTCATTGGAACTTAAAGATTCCTCTCCCACCCACTCACCTCCTCGTTACAAAATGGGGGAAACTGGGTAAATTCCTTCAAAAGTTATGAAAAAAATCATGTATCATTTGTATCATTGCTTTAATAGTCACAGGTTGGAAAAAAATGACAAAAGAAGAAACCTACAGATTAATTACTGACCTCAAGTTCAGTCCAGAAACATTTGAGCATGCTACCTTTTAATAGCCATATATTATATTACTGATCTGTTGTTGCTAAAGTTGAAAGCACAACCAGGCTCTGTCTTAGAAATCTCATGTTCGAGCTGCTGTTTAAAATTTTATGCAAGTTTATATATTTTAAAAAAAGGTGCCTATAATATTTTTATCAATTGCTGGCTAAAATAAGCTTATTTTCCTAAAGATTTACCATTATATACTATTGCCTAATATGAATATTTAGCTGTGGAAATAGCAAAAAGTGTTCTATTTAGCAACTAAATATCCTCCATATTGCCTAAGCAGGTGGGCTGACAAAGAATGCAGCTCATGATATTTTTCTTTAATCTCATTTTGTAACACACACACACACACACACACACACACACACACACACACACACACACACGCTGTGATGAGACTGTTGGCACCCCTCTGAATTCCCGGAGACAAATGAAGGATGGCTAAGACGCCGGCAAGCGCCCTGCTTGCATGCGGTTCTAAAGAGTCTCTTCGCTGTCTAGATGGAGATATTTAGTTCTGACAGTGCTAGTCAGTGCTCAAAGCCCACCTCCTGGGAAATTCTTTTTACTGCTGAGAATTGGTTTCCAGAAGTCACTTTGTCTTCTTCCGTGACTCCTTTGCTTCAACTTCCAAGTGTCCCCTTTTATCCCAACATTGTTGCCCCCATGCATGCCCCCGCTTAGAACTATAGTACTGTTTCCTTCACCTCCGCTTGGAGGAGGAGACTGTGGCCAAGACAGTTACAATGGGGGTAAGGGAGGAGACCATATTGCTCCATCTACCAGTAAGTAAGAAGTGAGAGGTGGGTAGGTTTGGCAGCGGATATATATTATTACTTCTCCTCTCCCTTTTCTCCCTCCCACTTACTCAACCTTGAACCCCTCTCATACCCCATTACTCTCAAGTTGATACCCTCTTTTTCTTTAATTGTATTTGTTAACATATGCACATATGTGTGTATGTGTGTATGCACAAATATATATAAATAGATTCTGTTGTCATAGTTTTCTTTTGCTGTGAAGAAACACCATGACCAAGGCAACTTATAAAAGAAAACATTTCATTAGGAGCTTGCTTACGGTTTCAGAGGGTGAGTCCATCACCATCATGGCTGGGAGTAAGGCAGCAGGCAGGCAGGTAATGGTGCTGGAGAAGTAACGGGGAGAGCTCACATCTGATTCATAAGTGAGAGGCAGAGGTGGCAGGGGGACACTGGAGCTTGAGACTGATCCTGAGTAGAAATGATGTAGGCTTTCAAACCTCAAAGATCATCCCTAGTGACACACCTCCTCTAAGGAGCCACATCTCCTAATCCTTCCCAACTGCAGACCAAGCATTCAGATAAATGAGCCTGTGAGGTCCATTCTCATTCAAACCACCACATGCTGAGTCCATTTTCATTGTTGTGTGTGTATACGGTTTCAAGGCTGACTACTCTGCGTTGAACAACCAGTAAAGAGCTAAGCCTGGGAGAGGCTAATTCTCACAATATTTAATGGTTCTCTGTGGTGTCTTTGTGTAAGTGTTGCA
>CABHPQ010142230.1:0-11240 GCA_902168405.1 Peromyscus aztecus | reverse complement strand
GAGACCCTGAATATTCTAAGAAAGAGTTGGGTACACTTCAGAATACAGGAACAGGTAAGAAATTTCTGATTAGGACCTTGGTCTATCAGGAAATAAGACAAAATCAACAGGAAAGACTTCATGCAGTTAAAAGCTTTTGTATTTCAAAAGAAAGTGCTAATCTACTCCAGAAGCAGCCTATACATTGTCATAAAATATTTACCAGTTATACATCTGCTAGAGAATTAGCATCTAGAATATATAAGGAACTACAAAAAAAAAGCAAACCAAACCAAAACAACAACAACAACAAAAAAAAAACCCCTGGACACCAAGGAAACAAACTGCCCAGAAAAAAAAGTGGACTATAAAGCTAAACAGATTACAGAGAAAAGGAAATAAAAATGGCTAATAAATATTTTTTAAATACTATTAGCTGTGAAAAAAATACAAATTAATGGCACATTTCTCAATACATTTATTACAGAATGAAAGATACTGAGCCAAAAATAGGAAGTATTATGAATATAGTTTAACTTTTTCTTAATTATAATAAATTCCTAGTTTATAATGAACATCTTTGCAAATAAATAAGTAAAACGGAATCAATTATTACACATGTGAGTAGAAAGTAGTTGTAACTTGCTTTAATCGTAATCAATGGTATATCTATTTGGTTAACAGTGAAGGGAGGCAGCCAAAGAATGAAGAAAACATGGAGATCTATCAGATTATCTGTGTGAGTTCTGGTTTGAATATGCATTTTTCTCTCTCTTCCTGTTCATGGGTTTGAAAACTTACTTCTAAAAGGTCATGCTATTTGGGGAGAATGTAGCAACCGGAAGTCAGTATCTGGTGGTAATAGATGGTTTACTGGCTTAGACGGTCTATTTTTCCTGGCAAGTTCTTGTTTTCACTTTTTCCTGGTGAGCCATGAGGTGAGCAGAAATCTACCACACACTTCCCCACCTAGATAGTTAAATGCCTAGAGATTGCACTTTCTGAAACTGAACAAAAGACACCTTTCCTCTTTTATATTTCTCTTTCATGCATTTTGGTCATGATATTTATAAAAATAACTAACACAACATACTACAAATTAGTATTCTGAAATCAAAAGGCTCAATTATGATTTTCAGCCCCACTACTTGTTAACAGTGGTGGTATGGGAAAAACAATCAAACGAACTATGTGTCAATTTCTCCTTGTCTACAACTGAGCCAATAATGAGCCTGCCTACCTCAGAGAATGGTTCCATTAAATAGCATAGGCAACAGAGTCCCACACAGAAAGCATTCACTGTATTTGTAGACAGTTGTAGACCAGACATTTTCAATGCAGAAATCACTGAGAAAACTATCTTATTTCATGAGCTATTACCTATTGGGAATTGTCTAGACATTTTTTCACCATAGCTCTTTAGATTTTTCTGAATATATGTTTATATTTCAGGTGAGAGGAATATAAAGACTACTGAACTTCTATTAATGATTTATTTTCATTTTTATTTAAATGTGTCCAAGGGATTATGTATGCTGTGTTTGTGTATATGCATGTTCATGTGTGTGCATGAGTGTGTGTGTGCGTGTACGCATGTGGAGGCTAGAAGAGGATGGCAGATCCTCTGAAATTGGGGTTGCGGATGGTTTTGAATTGCCTGAAGGAAGTATGTTGTGTGAATTGAACTCAGATCCTCTGGAAGAGCAGTGAGTGTTCTTAAAATGAAGTTTTCTCTCGAGGTCCAAGGCTATTGAACTTTTGAATTATGAAGAGTCAGCTGTAGAAAGACTATTTTGGCAATCTCTATATGTCTACAGGATGAATATTTCTGCATAATCAGAGGCTTGTGTGGCTTTTAACCCTTGGAACTAAAACTTATCACTACCATTATCTAAACTTATAAAATACTTGCTTGTAATGTCTTGCAGGAGCATCCCCTAAAGGATGGCACAGAAAATGTGAAAAAAACTCATTTAATTTAAAATTTCATTTTAAAGTATTTTTAATATATTTTACTTTGTATATTGTTTAGAGCAATAGAAATGTTCTTTTAGTTAATGTTATTTTTGAGGATATTGGAAACATGTGTATAGTGGGGCACTGTTCTGAAGAAAACCCCATGGCAATTGCTTTCTCCACGAGCACTGATTGAACTAAATAAAAATTGAAATTCCTATTACAATTATTTATTGAAGTATATTTGAATTATTTAATCCTTTAGCATGCTCAGTAGTTAATTCTTTTACGGCGATTTAAAAACAGTAAATACTTCAAGTAAAGAAGGGAAGTCACAAAGAATGTGATAAATAGATAAGGCAGTATTGAGTAGTTTGCTCTTAAGAAAGTAACACAATGGCTAAATACACTGAGTATAAAATAGACTTCTAAAGCAACTAGTAACTTGATTTGAATTTTACTTTTATTATCTGGAAAAATACATTAAATAACAATTGTTCCAATCTAAATTCCAATTTGTTCTTTTCACTTCAGTCTGAATGAATGCTCAAAGTTAATTTCTTATGATAGAGGTAGTCAAAGAAATCCATTAGAGAACTGATTTTGCAAACTAGAAATAGTTTTATTTAAGCCAGACTCTAGATAGATAAAATATGTATAAGTAAATTTTACTCTCTTCCCAGTAGGAGTCTTTCTTTATTTCTATTGCATCACAGTTTAGGACATTAAGAGTAATGAAGGGAATATGATCACAGAACTAGCAAAATGAAGAAAACTTGAATTGAGGCTATTCAATTTGATTGAATTTGTACATGTGCTCTACTGTGAAATTGTTTGTGAACATAGGAAAAAGGCTAATATTTATGATTTACAGTATCTCATTTTCAAAATGGAATATTAGAATATTTTTCATAAAATTAATAGAAAATGCATATTAAGTATATAGAAGAACTCTGGGAGGGCAAAATTCAATTCATTATCAAAGATCCTTCAAACAAGTAAAATTCATTTTTTGAAAAAATCATGATAAAATTTCTCAAGAACATAAATTCTTACTGGAATTATCATGGAGAAATTCATTTTCAGAGAAAAGTTTTAGTGTGTTTAGCATCAAAGATCAACTAATCCTCTCAGTTATTTGCGGCTATTGTGAAAATGGCCATATAGTCGGAATGTGGGCATTTTATATTTAAAAAGGTTTATTTTTAAACTTCTGCTGGTAAAGTGAATTTGAAAATCAGAAGCTTTCTTTTTGCATTAATGTAATAATGACTTTTTTTATTACAAGAGTGTATAAAATATGGTATAAGAAACTATAATTTATAACAAGGCACACATAGTGAGAAATTTATGTCACTACTGACAAGGTTAAATAGGGAGTTAACTTACTGTTGTTTGCTCAACGATATTTGTCAACAATTTCTTTAAAAACTTTTCAGTGTGAGAATTGTTTACATTCAACTTTGTATTAACTTTATGTGCAGTGCACCAGTCACTACATTTGTGGGTTTTTTTTTTTTATCTCAAAACTTCTCTGGGTATCCTCTGAATGAAAATAATGGATTATCTTTCAGTTTCTCATGAAAATGTAATAAATCAGGTGTGGTACTATCTCTAATGCTGTCCAAGCTGATTTTTCAAAAGATCCATAAAGAACCTTACTCAGAGGATTACCAAGTGGCAAATCAAGATGAGCACAGCTAGTGAAACCCAGCAGTGAGTGAGTGGCTCACATCGTTTTACAAGTTTTGATCTGAATTTAGAAAATCAGTAGACATTTGTAAAGGCTATTATTGCAGTATACTCCGTTTCCACATGACCATCGCATATCCCAAGAAAGCTTTTATTTCTGAAAACATCATGAACTTCAATCACAGGGTTCAGAAGTACCTGAGCTGGGACTGAATTGAATGAACTGAACTGAAAGTTTCAAGTGGAAAGAGGCAACTAACAGTCCTACCCAGTTTTGATGTCTATAAACCATACCAACCAACAGAATGGCACAATACCCCTAAGGGTGCAGTAATGGTACACATACCTTGATGGTAACCAGGAGCTTTGTAATTCTACTTAAGACCTACTCAACAAGAAGAAAATAGAACATCTTGCAGGAAACCTAGCCAAAAATTCAAGGCTAGTGAAGTAATGGAGCTTGGAAGAGAACCTACAGCCACCAATTTGTTAAACCATCACAGTTACTAAGTATATCCAACAAATATGCCCTTATAACCACAGGTATGCATAGTCTTCACCCCTCTTTAGGGAAACTTCTTGGTTCAATAGGCAGAGACCACTCTGGAAAACCACAATCTAAATGCAGAGTTATACAGGACAGTTCTAGTGTACATATCTATAAAATATTCTGGCATATAAGGCTCAGAGAACATTGCAGAAGAGGGAGATGAAAAATTGCAAGAACCAGAGGATCAGGGAGTTTGTTGTGGGTCTGTGTGTCCTAGTAATCTCCCAAGTTATATTCATATTTTCACTAAAATGACTGGGTATAATTAGGCTGACTGGGGACAACAATGATAGGCTTGTGAGAGTGGAAGAGGGAAGGACCACAAGGCCTCAACCCTAGACAAAAATCTAGAGACCAGTCAAGGATGTCGAGAGTTGGAGAAATAATCTTCTCCAGGGAAGAACAGAACAATTGGTTATCTGAAACCAAACGGTCAGCTCTTCAAAAATATATATGACTAACAGTATATATGACTAACATACTCAGTATGTTATGCTTAAGAATATATGTGCATATCCATATATGTATATAACAATAATTAATAAAAATGAGGCCATGAATTTGAAAGAGAAAAATGAAATATATATGGGAAGGTTTAGAAGGATAAGAAGTAAGGCATAAATGATTTAATTATATTATAATCTAAAATAAAATAAAATCACTGGAAATTAAATAAGTAAATCACATACCAAAATTAACCATATCCCAATGTCTATAAAACTTAATGAATTTATATACAACTGGATTTGGTCATTAGTCATTTAGTGAAATTGAGTATCCCTTTTCGGGTTAGGAATTTGGAGAGGAGAATGAATATGATCAAAATATATTGTATGAAGTTCTCAAAAACTGTGTAAAACATTATTTTTTTAAAATCACCTACTTCAGATGAATATGGGAATAGTTTCCAAAAGATTCCATGAAAATATGCTTTCTGCTGATAAGTTCAATTTATTCAGATATATTTTAGATTTGTGAGAAATCTTTTAACCTCAACCAAATATTTCCTTTTGTATAATTCTTCCAAAATATTATCTGATCATTCTTTATCTATAGAAACTCCATGAACTGAAATTAATGACTCATTAAAATATAATAAATCCTTCTATTTATAGCAGTCAAAACCACAAATGTCAGCTAATGCTGGTCAGGATGTGGACCAAGGGGAACACCCCTCCATTACTGTTGGCTGTGCAAAGCTGTACAACCACTTTGGAAATCAATATGGCAGTTTCTCAGAAAATTGGGACTCATTCTACCTCAAGACCCAGATATACCACTCCTGGACATATACCCAAAGGATGCTCCACATTAGCAAAAGGACACTTGCTTAACTATGTTCATAGCAGCCTTATTAGCAATAACTAGAAAGTGGGAATTGCTTAGATGTCCCTCAAAGAATAGATAAAGAAAATGTAGTACATTTACAGAATGGTGTATTACTCAGCTGTTAAAAAATGATATCATAAAATTTGATGTCAAATGAATGGAATTACAAAATATCCTGAGTGAGATAATGCAGTCTCCAAAAGACATACATGGTATGTAGTCACTTTTAAGTGGATATTTGCTGTAAAGTAAAGGATAATGATACTATAATTCACAGACCCAGAGAAGCTAAGTAACAAGGAAGGCTCAAGGGGGGACACATGAATTTCATTGTGAAGGGACTTAATAAAATAGACATTGCCACTGGGTTGGGGGAAAGGGCTGGAGTAAAGTGTGGGTTAATAACAGGAGGGATCAGTTTGGGGGAGGGTGGAGGGAGAGATTACTGGGAGAGGCAACTGGAATCAGAGGGGATGAGAACCTCTCTGGGACAAGCTTCAAACCTAGTGCAGTATAAATTCCCCAGAATCTATGAGGGTGACCCTAATTGGAAGCTGACAGATAAAGAGCAAAGCAAGGGAGCAAGTAGAGTCCCAGCTCAAGAGATTTAGAGAACTACAAGGTTAGGAATTGGGCCTATGATATATCGGCAAAAAAAAAAAAAAAAAAAAAAAAAAAAAAAAGGCTGCTCCCTATCAATTTACTGTGAAATTTACCCAGGTTAAATTTAAAATTAGTGGAAAATTTTCTTTGGTGGAAAAATTTTCAAGACAGGATAATATTTATTTTCGTGTTTACTGGTAACCAATTTTATGCATCTCTACAATGAAAAAGACTAAATGGAGGGGAAAGAAGTACAAAAATGTACAATTTGGCAGAAAAAAAGCACCAGGAAATTCAATGTTTCAGACAAGGACAATGATGAAGGATAAGGAGGATAAGGACAGGCCAAATCTGCACTAAAGTAAATAGCACAGTGCTCTCAGGATGAGGCATCACTGAAGTACATTTCCAGTTTTGGAAAGGAAAGAACCTAAGAGATTTTTTGCTTCTAGAAAGAAAGAACAAACAAAAGCTGCTGGTAATGTGATTCAATAGGGCTTGGGCTAATACCAAGCTAAAAGTGAAATCTGGCTGTGTCATTTACATTCTGTTGGCTTTTGTGTAGTAAGGGATGCAGAAGTTAAGTGGTTGGTGTGGAATGTTCCTGTGTGGTTTTAAAGAGCTTCTGAGGCCATGCAACAAGATCATGTGGGCCAGGACATAGAATGTGGTGGATTGAATGAGATGTCCTCCACAGTCTTGGGTACTTGAGTACTTAATCCCAGTTGTTGACATCGTTTGAGAAGGATTAGGTGATGAGAGCTAGTTGGAGAAAGTATTTGAGATGTGATCTCTCAGCTTGCTGCTCTGGCAGCCATACCTTCCAGCTGCCATACTTTCTTACCACGACAGTGATAGATTCCAATCCCTTTGGAACCCTAAAGTTTAAATAAATACTTCCTTCTGTAATTTACCTTCATAAGGTGTTTTTTATAACAGCAATAATTGTAAAGAATACAGCAGAACACATTCTTGTCTTCCTTTTATCTCAGTCATCTTCCCTTTTTCTAATCTCTTAAGACTTCCGTTACCCCAGGTAGCCCCTTTTCACAGTGGTGTTGATTTGTGAACTTGACAGGATATAGAATTGCCTGGGAGAAACTCTCTGTGCAAAGCAGTTGTGAGTTTACTAGATAAACTAGAAAAAAAAGATTTACTAGTATTGGGCCATGCCTGTAAATGATTATCCTGATTGGACTGACTGAGGTGGGAAGACCTGAAGTGTGGTGGCACCTTTTGATAGGATGTGGTCTTGAATTGAACAAAAAGGAAAATGTGACCTGAGCAAAGCATCTATTACATTCCCCTTCCTGACAGCAGATTTCATCTGACCCACTCCCTTTTCTAGCTCCTGCTTCCATTACATTCCACCCATGACACAATAGACTGTATTCTCAAAGTGAAATTCAACATGTCATTCCGTACAATGTGTTTTTGAGAATATTTTCATAACAAAAGAAAGAGTAACTAATGTACTTCCCATCTACTATCATATCCTACATATATACTTGTACTTCTTAATAATGTCTGTAAAAGAAAGCTCTCTGAATTTTGCGTATTTCACATAACATACTATTATCTCCAGTTCTATTTCATCCAAATGACATAATTTAATTCTTACTTAGATTTAAAATTTTTTGTGTATTTATGCAACATTTTCTTTATTAATCTAAGTTGATAGGCATATCTTCTCTATTGTCAATAGGTTTTTAAAAGGCCTTTTATCCTAACCAAAAGAAATTTATTTTGTCAATTTCCCTCAAACTGAAAAAGTATATATGTCAATATTGTTTACTTTCAAACATTTGTGCAGAGTGTTAAAAGGAAGAACTCAGTAATAACATGCTCTTCTCAAAGCAAGCTATAAAATGGTTAAAGTAGTTAATTAAAATAGAGTAAGAGTCGAAATGACTATAAAAAATTATTTTGCCCTTTATCAGACTAATCAATAATTGGATGTGGTGACAGATGCTAGTCATCCCAGCATCGAAAAATTTGTAAAAAGAGGGAAGATGTTCAAGCATACAGCATGAGGATCACAAAAAGACCCTGTTTGAAAGAGAAGAGAAAAATTAACAAACACATCAACGTGCAGAATGTGCATTGCACTTTTTCTTCATGAAAGTCAATACTATAATTTTTTTTTTAAATTTGTTTTGTTTTGAGTTCTTTGTTTTTCAAGACAGGGTTTCTCTTAGAGCCTGGGCTGTCCTGGAACTCACTTTGCAGACAAGGCTGGCCTCGAACTCACAGAGATCCTCCTGCCTCTGCCACCAGAGTGCTGGGATTAAAGGCATGAGCCACCACTCCTGGCTATGAATTTTGGTTTTAATTCAATACAATCACTTCAAATTTCAAAACTAAATTTTATTTTTACCTGAGAGTTCAGTGACAATTTTCTTGATACAAGTTTGTTGGGTTGGATATTTTCATTGAAAATTGTAACAAAAGAAATGGAATGTCTTTTATTTTCCTTCCTTATTTGTCACTGTGTAAAATCTAATAGTATTTTTAAAGGAATGGTTAATTGAAGACTTCTAAAGTTGATCTGGAAAGTAATTGCAGAAGAAATAATAACATTTTGAAAAAGCAACAGAAAATTCAAATAACATGTTGTTTATGAGTCCATATTAAATGATGCTAGAAAGTTAGGAATTAAAAATTAAAGTTTTAAGCCATAATAAAAGTCCAAGAATAAGCAGATTTAGAGAAAGAGAATATTATAGCAGAAAGACTTTTTAAAAGATTATAATACGTACAGAAACTTGAAATATCTAGTTATTTTATAGATTTCTTCATTCTATCAAGGGCTTCCTGAAAGATTATTGTAATTTTTTGTGATGGTAGCTGTCACTTGAACTTGGTTCACCATTTATAGCATGCTGCTAAATATACAAATTTATCATATAAATATTTGAAAATTTTCTTTTCTTTGGGTAAAAGAATGATTTCAGAATTCTCCTCTTAAAGCTATTGATATAAGCTAAAATACTGCAATAGTGAGGACTTATCTCCAGGAAATACAGATTTTGGTAAACTTCTGAAGTCTTTCAGTATTTATCAGGTTTCTGGTTTGTTAGAACATGAATTTTATCACCCACTCATAAAACTGGAAGAAACCATATCAGCCAATTACAGTTCATTTTCATCAAGATATATGTGTTCTATGAAATCAACATGTGTTTCTTAAAAGTCGCTGATATGTCTTGACTAATCTGTATCACTGACAAGATGACACTCCAGATTAGTTATATGTATTATTCACATGTATGGCTTTTATAAAGAAAAAATATTTTACATGTTTGGGTGTTTTGACTGAAAGCATGTCTGTGCGCCACCTGTGAGTCTGGTGCCTACATATATCAGAATAAGGCATTTAATTTAAATCCCTGGGCCTGTAGTATAACAGTTGTGACTTGCCACGCAGATGCTAGAATTGAAACCTCCGTCCTCCAGAAGAGCATCAAGTGCTTTAATCCACTGAGTTATTTCTCAAGCCTATACACACACTTCTTAAATCAACATAAAAATAATACATATAAATTTAGTGATAAGGAAATACTTTAAATTAATATATCTAGCATCTTCTATAACTTTTTCTCTTTCATTTTGTTTTTTAAGAATATTTAAAAATCTGTTATATCACCAGTTAATCATTATGAAATGCATGATCACCAATTGTAGTCTTTGTAGTGAACATATTAGCTTCTCAGACTAATATATTCTAGCTAACTGTCTCTTTGTACTCTTAGACTAATGAGTTAAAAACATTCAGAGGTATGACTTAATGACATTTTCAGGAGATTTGGAGTGAAATATTTTGTATTTATATGTTCATATTTCACTTTATACCTACATAAAATTCTCCAAAATGAAGAAACTTAAAATAAGAGAATACATACAAGGAGTAATCATTTAATTTTGTGTGTATATGCCCACATACATACATGTATATGTATATAAAGAAACACATATACATATATGCATACAACATACAAAGTAACAATATCACAAAAGTCCAACTTGGGGAATGCATGAGTTTATTGGGTTACATATAGGAGCATGGATAACTCAAAGAGAGCTGACTCACTTTACAGCTTGGGTAACCAAGTCACAAAGTTGTAACTCTAAACTCTCTTCTCAGCTTTCAGGTAGCTAGATACCAGTTATGTCTGCAACAATATACAGCTTCTCCTTAGTGTATAGTCCCTTTCTCTTGCCTTTATAGGCCTCTTCAATGGAAATATATTTTCCCACATGCTATAATATTGACTAGATTCTGAAACAATGATTTACCGAATTCAGTTTTGTAACCCATGACTGGAACATGGCTTGAACATCTGGGATAGCAGTATCTCTAAGGTGTTAAAGCTTACTCAGCAACCATGTGTGTAATATTTTAGAATTCCAAAGACAATAGAGATGGTGTGGGATTAATCTCAGTGACAAATGAGTATGGAAAGAGATGAAGAATTAAAGTGTTTAAGTGGAATTTGGGGAGCATTAAAATAATACATTTCCACCAATCATGTTCTTCTAGCTTATCAGAGAAGAATTCAAAGATGCACAAACTATTTGCTGATAGCCTCCATTTCTGTTAACAGCAGATAAAACTCGTTCATTTCTTAGTATTCCTGGATATCACCTGACATTTCCTTTTGAGGTTGTAAGATGTAAGATAAAGCTGCTTTTATTGAGACTTACCACCACAGCACAATGTAAACCATCCCTAAGGAAAACTCCTTAATTTTGAAAGAAGCCTACCATTGAAATGTCATCCATTTTTTTCAATACAGCATTGACATCAGCTGGAATGATTTAAAATTTAAAATACTCAAAGAATAATTCTGGGGAAGGGAGGGCTAGGTTTAACATAAATACTCTTTTATAAGATTGTAAAATCATCTTTAAAAGATGAAATGACAAGGTCAAATTTTTATTATGGAGCAATATAAAATCAAACCCCAGGTCAGCTATTCACATAGCTCTGAGAAATAGTGATAGTCCTTGTTGGACACAGTGATGGATATTCTAAATATCTAAAATATTGTAAATGTCATAAGAAAAGTAGATCAGAATGTTTGGTAGGTGAAAAGAAATAATAGACTACCTCACAGAAAGAAATTGCAAG